>PNEQ01031761.1:0-16526 GCA_003012365.1 Medauroidea extradentata
GTTTATGTTTTTAAACTTAACCTAAATATTTTGTTTGTTTATGTACTTCTGTTTGTTGTAGTCTTTAACCTAATGTTTACATTTTCTCTTTGGCTAGAATGATAGTTAATTTGCCTCTTCCTAGTTAGCTATTTTAATGTTATTTACATTATTTTATCAGGTCAGGACTCACATCCAATATTTTATTTTAATTTTATTTAGTTTTTGTTGTGTTTTGAATGTAGGTTTTTCTCTTTTTGTTTAGTTTTCGTTTCGGTTTGATCGCGATTTCTTTCGTTTTAGCCTCGAACCACAATGAGTCAAGCAATAAACTAGCGTGCAAGATTCCCGTCGGTACATTTCTACTGTGGGGCTAGTGGACGTTTCAACTTGAGATTCACATACATCCGGTGAGTACCTATTGAAGTACGACAGTCGAAAAAGGCCAGTTCTTAGCTATTTTGGAGGGCTTAGAAACTGTGTTTTTAATGGCATGGTGTCCTAACTGTGACATTCCGTCCTCTGCCACGGGATCATATAAGCGGTATGACACGGAATTTTAGCTTGTCTTAATAGGTCAAGAGATCAGCTACGTCTGTGACCAGGTAATCACCGACTTTGAAGTGTTTTGGTGCCGTGAGAAATGGTCTGGTATGGTCTGTGCAAACCTCTTAAGACCAGAGGTCCGAAAGTATCAAGGCTCTCATGCTCACCTCACTGAGATTTTAATTTTAAGCTATGCCGGAGCATTAGTACATAACTGATACGTTTATTCTGAACTGTTAATTTTGCGAATATTTTAATTACTTGTTTTACTGAACTAACTAGTGAACACTGACTGCAGTAATAGTTGGAGAAACAGTCTAAATTCTGTAATTTTAATTAATACCATCTTGGACTATATTTATTTTATAATAACCTCAATCAATTTCCTACTATAAACTCTACTTTTCCACAGCTATAAAATCACCTAATTTCATTAATTTAAATGTTGTAAGGATGTGGTAGTAACTACTTCACCAGTCTAATTTAATTCTTTTTTCATTTAGTTATTATTTAATCAGTCAGCTAATTAAGAATTTTCGTTAATAAATCAGTATTACTGACATCTATTTATTCCATATGTTCCTTTTTTTCTTTTTATCTTTTTCTCTTTTTCTTTTTCTTCGGTGCCTCTAAGTACACACCTTAGAACTCGTTACAATATCTGGGGCAACTTAGTAAACACGGCGAGGGAGGAATGTCTGCAGCCTCGAGGACATTAAACACGCCCCAACGTACTTCCGCCAGTAGACGAGATAAACAGGGACTAGTTTATAACACATGGCTAGTATTTAAGAGACACAAATGGCGGAGAGGGGGCGGTCATGTGACCAGCAGGACGTCAGCACGATGTTGCCCGAGGTGCTGAGCTGCCGTGCTTGACCACGCCCACAACCTGCCTACCCGGGTTATAATAAAGTGAGACACATCAAACCATATCTGCACGTTAACTGGACTATTTACATTGCTGTGACCCGAATACTAATTAAAGCTCTACAGCAGGTAACTTTTCATGTTACTGAATGGTATAAATTAATAATTGTATATTTTATATATTTCTTCATTCAAATCACGCAACTTTTATTACAACAGCAAAACCCTTGTTGCTGTGGCATCAACTATACATCGACTGTTAAAGCTCAGTAAAACTGAGTATAAATAAACAATTGAAACCGAAACAACGTGTTCACAGACCTGTAGGCTAGACTCCAGGAATATCTGCGTATATCACTGTTAGGAAAATTTCCGTGAAATTACGGAAAAGGTAGAGGCAAAAAAATGTATCCACAAATCATCGTAAAATAACGGACACTCAGTTTTCCTTGATAACGGAATCCTACGTAAAATTACGAAAAATCCATTTTCCGCAAAAAAAAACGTTATATTTCTCTATATTACTATCATTCCACTTTCCCGAAATACGACATATTCTTACTTCCTATGTTTTCTCGAGATTTTGACACAATATTTGGTAACCTGGAAATCTTTTCGAATCTGCACAGAACAGGTGCGGTTTTTTTTTCAGCTGTGTTGAAGCGAGGATAATATAAGATGTGTGTGGCCTCCTCGGGACACTTCAGTCACTTTCTGGGCAGTTCGGCCCTTTGTCCATGCGCGATACAAGTCCTTGACTGTATTACCCGTCGCCCCGCATCTCTTCCCTTCGTGGCAAAGTGTGGACAACCCGGAAGCAGCACTTAGCTTCTGTTATCTTAGCTTGTCTTGTCTTATTTTAGTTTATCACCAGTGATATTGCAAATTTACTCTAGGCTTCATAGTGATCATTAATACCACTTAAAATAAAAGAAACACAGTAAAATACGACTTAAAATTGTAGAAATATATTTCCATGAATTTGTGGAAAATTACGGTCAAACACCCGTAAACTGACAACACGGACAAAATTTCGTGAACAAAAGTTTACGGAAGCCACTTCCGTAAAATTACAGTACTATTCTGTAAATAATTCCGTCAATTTACGGAGATGTTAAACAGTATACTCAAACATACAAGAGCTGTTGATTGGCTGCTCGCTGACACTGTGATATTACATTATTGTACCTTTAAATAGTATCTTCTGTATTATTGGTTCAACTTCCTCCAGGATACAGTAAGCCAAGACCAGGTTGTGAACGTGCCACGAGGCTACAGTTGTTTGAATTCACTCGTGTGCTCAAAACATAACAGACACACTCCTCAGTCTACTACCTCACAGTTTGAAGTTTCGACTGTCGACTTGTGTTTTCAGAAGCAGCAGAGACACGATTTTGTCGAGAAAGATTTTTGTACAATTTTGTTTCAGAGCCTGACGTGCACATCGGCAGAGTTGCTTCATGGTTATTGGCAGCATGTCTTTGTTCAGACACGCTTCTCATTTGTCTGCGCCAATCATAATAAGGCAATTGTGAATAAAAAGTCTGTGACTTTCCAATAGAATCCCAAAACAAGGCAATTAAATGTCCAATCATTGACAGTGAACAAGCTTCAAATGAACATATCTGGACACTGAAATTGATTACTTCAAAAATATTTTCGTCACAAAACCAAGGCTCTAGTTATGAGTAGACTGAGATTGATTTATTCAGGGAAATGTTTAATGTTAGTGTTTGTGTGTCTTTGTGTTATAAATGACTTCCACTTAGACTGGGCCAGTAAGATTCGTCGCTGGTTGAAGGAGTTATATACCACAAACAATGTTGGTGAGGAGATTGTCTCCGAAAAAAAGGAAACAAGTTGCACAGAAGAAAATTACTTTCCTTGCTTTAAATGTTTGCTGATAAATAACAAGCGTTTATAATGTCAAGGAACAGCAAAGCTTCACGGGTTCAATAAGTTAGACTCCAATGTCAGTGTTCTCAAGTCTCATTGGTTAGTACATCATGTCCAGTTACAGAAGCACGATGATTGGACCTGCAGTTAGTCTCTTGTTTATGGTCGACTCAGGCTTCTATAGGCTGTGGCACGATTGCGAAAGTGACAAGCGAACAAACAGTCGAGTATTAGCGTTCCTCCAAAATAATTAATTATCCTTTTAAAATTTCGACTCAGGTTATCACCGGCCATTCACGAGCCAGAAAACTTCCCAAATGTCATGTCAAATAACAAATACGACTCGGCCTTCATTAGCTTTGCATTCAGTTTATGTCACAAGTTTCCCTTCCTTGGAAAACATCCAGAGTAGAAGACGTGATTATATAACATGGTAATGTTGACACAGGAAGTTGCGACAGATAACACTTCTGAAATGAGCAGAACTTAGGTTGATAATAGGCTCGATCACTTGCGAATATCAGGGAATGCACTGCTTGGTGAGATCTACAACATATTATACCAGGACTGAAGCTGAAGTTAGCATATATGACACGTCAGAGTGAGAGCACTGGTCGCGACAACTGTAGTGCGCTCAGCTACATTCAAGGGGCGGTTAACTGAAAATGTTAATTGTTAATTTTTTTTATTTTTATGAGATATGTTTCGTTTTGTAGGCATTTATTGTGACGTATTTTTAACTGTAATGAAACTTTTTTAGCTTTCATAGTTTTTATATTATACCACAGTAAAGCCAAAATTTGCGCAAAAATACTGTTTAATGCACTAAATTAAAACCAACTTATTTACCGAAATGGAATAATTCACGCTGAAGAACAGTGCCATGGTCTATGACTAGAGAGAGTCATTTATCGCGGGAAAATTCTACAGTTGTCTAGTTTTCATGTATAATATCCGTGTCCGATGTTCTTATTTCGTTATTCGTGGTTTCTCATTGAACCGGACCGATGATAATTCTGGTACGCCGATACTGATCACTTGTTATTAGTCATAATTATTTGAATTGTCTCAAGTTATCGCCGTCCAATCATATACGGTGAAACAAGCTAGAACACTTTGGAGACTACATTGGCACTAAAGATTTTTTTCACTCCCTCTCTTTCTCTCTCTCTCTCTCTCTCTCTCTCTCTCTCTCTATGGCATGACATAAAACAGCATTGATCAGTTGTTTTGTATTTTTAAAATATTCGTTAAAATTAGGAATTTTTCATATTTTATTAATTTTTTTAATACAGAAAAACTTCGATGTGGTTCGTAAACATGTAGGGTCATAGTCTATGGCAGTGTTCTTCAGTGTGAATTTTTTCATTTCGGTAAATTGGGTTTCCTTAAATGCATAAAACCATTTTTTTGCAATTATGACTTTAATATGGTATAATACAAAACTATATGAAAGCTAAAATATTTTCGATGCAGTAAAATACAGTTACAATATATGCCTACAAAAGAAACCATATTTCGTACAAATAAAACTTTTATTTATAAAACATTGGAAATTTTCAGAAAACCGCCCCCTTAATATAGACGACATTTGGGCCGAGGTGGCCTAGTAGTCAGATCACTAGCCCCCCCCCCCCCCCACACTAGCGACACGGGTTCAATTCCCGGAGGGGTCAATCGCCGGATTTCCGCATGTGGGAATCGTGCCGGAAGATGTCGCTGGGCGTTAGGTTTTCTCGGGGTTCTCCCACGGCCTTCTCTTTCCAGCGCTTCTCCAGTGTTGGGCCTCACTTCAATTTATTCCTCCGAGGTACGCAGATTGCCTACTATACAGGGGCTCAGTAATAAACCTACACCCTGGGTGCTACATCCTGGTTCTCGGATATCATACTCACACGATAGTTATCTATGGACAACACTTTCTTACACGAAAAGAACGAGGACGACGTGTATTAATGTTTTAAAACTTTGAAGATCATGCTCAATATTTGCTCTAGTTAATGAAAATTTTCTTCATCTGATGAGAAAACTTTCCTGGTATAGTTTTACTTCCTCTCTTGTGTTTGCCAATAACTTGAATAAATTATACAGCCTCGTAAACAATTGTGTTTTCAAATCAAGTAAGTACTTCTGTACACTATTAAAATGGACACAATTACTTCCGAGCAATACCACACAAGTTCAATTTGTCTTGTCCGAGCCAAGAGAGGCAAAGATAACACGATGGACTCGCATTCTGGAGGACCTGGGTTCCGCCATCTTGTTAGTATACATACCAATCACAGACTTTTGGTATTTCAGTCACTTAGTTCTGATTGGCTCAGTGTAGCGATAAATGTATAATACCAAAGAATCGTGGCCAATAAGCAAAAGAAAACGTCAGTTGAACGCATAAATATTCGAAGTTCAGCTTTTGCAAAACTCTTTCCGTTGAAGTCGGATATTCCTAACCAAATTTGCTACGTAATGTGCGTCATATAGGTACACGTGGTTCAAATAACCGTTTAAAATATATTTAATATCACGCAGTTTTTTTTTCGGGATGATTTCAGAGCCATCCACTAAACGTCGAACAAATATTGTCACGTATGGACAGTGTTTAAAAAATGAAATGTTTTCTAAATAAAAAAATGTAATTACAATATTATTTTCTAGGTTTTTCCAAACATTTCAAACTTATTATAGGAATGTTTATTTTGCAACTCTAATAGATTTATAAATATAAATGCAATAATTGGAATATCTAAATGTACGTAAATATGTCAAATCCACAATATAATTCACCGCTATCCCTGGAATTAAATAACCAATCATATATTTTTTATCTCATTAATAATTCTATATGTGACAGGCTAGTGTCGGTGATGAATACGAGACTTATTACTGCGCAATTAAATCCGCACGCTGCGTATGTAAATTTCTTTGTTATTATTCGAGTATTTAACTGATTTATTTTACATTTCAGCCTGGTTTCCCCCGGCATAGTTGAAACCCTGCATTATTCCTCGTTGCATGCGGGAATATGACTGTGCGTTAACTGCTCCAGTCGATGCGAACACTTGTAGTTTGTTGCGAGATCGTAATATTTTCTTTGATGGGTTTCGTGACAAGTTGAAAAATGACTGCTAACAGATGTCTTTATTGTAAAATATGTACACAGTTCTAAACCCAGCTCATCTCAAGTTAAATGCTACTAGACGATGATTCTGACCGTGTAAATCTACAAAATGTAGGAAACATAAATAATATCTTAAAGTCAGTGCTTGACACAAACATGGAGTTCAGCCTTCTCCACGAAATAATTCGCAAATTGTTGAAGTCACCGCTGATACAGAGATACTTATATGTGTTGCATGTTCAACGACCTGACGGCTGTACTTCATAGTTATGTGTACACTCATTACTTAAGCTACTTGTTTATTGGCTTATGTGCTACAAGGAGTGGTCTACTGTACAGCTGACAAGGTACAAGGTCTGCCATTGGTTCAGAGTCATGAAGAACGTGTTAAAAACCTGTGACTGAACAGAATATATCACGTGTGCATTAGACAGGAATATCACTTTATACCAAATTAATAAGCAAACCATCATTTCATCTACTGTTAATGAATAATTAGAGACGCAAACATTTCACAGATTCATTTGAGAATAAGTGACTTCGTGATTATGTCCCAAGTTATGAAAGTCATTCTTAATAATCACTGTCGTGAACCAATATCAAACCTGAACACACTCAGACTACCACGCTACCTTGTCATATGTACAACTGTCCACTCACTGTAGCAGCAGACAATGCACTAGTATCTGAGGACATAGTGTATACAGTACTGTGCAGTCTAGCCTGCTGGCAGCTGAACTTGAAATGTTCGTGCACTTAACACTGACCTAGTAGCATGCGAGATTCAAGCAATCGTTGTGTTTATGTGTGTTCTAGTCAGATGAGATGTTGGCACGGCTGGCTTATACCTTACTGGTGACGTATAGGACTCGTGCAGGAGAGAGGAGCTATCAGTTGTATGTAGTCTGTGGTGTGCATGTTTGTGACATCTTGTTCGTCATGGACAGGGACCTGAACAATTCGCGTCTTATTTTAGACACAAACTGTATTTCAAGCAACAGCAAGTTCCCGTCACTTTCGTGACTGGCTCTAGACTTATTTGACATATCCTGGAGGGCACTGAGCCAATAACAAAGAAGCAACTAAATGCTGGCCCTATCATAGTGTCAGCGAACAGCCAATGAACAGCTGCTGTCTGCTAGAGTACACGCACACACACATAGACACACATACACAATTAACAGGTCACTCCACGAATTTTACCAGCTTATAGTCATGGATGTACTGGGGACACTGAACTGTGGGGTACCACAAATCATATTAGAATTATTGTTGTTTATTATATTTAATAGATGTGTATATTTAGCTTCCTGGTACAATACTTTCCTTCTAATGAATATATTGAACAAAACAACTGACATTAAGTGTGGCGTAATTAGTCAAATGTTTTTTATATCACAAAATAAAGCTCATAAATTAATATATATATATATATATATATATATATATATATATATATATATATATATACACACATAGAGAGCGATGCTTTCGGGAGGTGGGTCCTGAAAACAAATTATGGCGAACACATATAGAGACAAAATTCAAACAAACACTTTTAACAGATTCGTTCACATACATTTTATACGAAAAATTGGATTATATTTTGTCGTGAGGAAACACCTACCAAAAGGTGTCCGTATGATTAAGACTCATAGTGTGTGTAATAATTAGTGATAAAATCCATGTGCATATATTAATGAGCTCTAACAGCATTTTATTTAACGTTACGTCATGAAATGTCGCATGGAGTTAAGATATGTGCAATATGACTTGGCCCCTGTTCAGTGACTAGTGCCTAGAAGTTAAGATAGTCACGTGCCTACTGTTGTGAGCCTTAAAACATGGCTTACACTAGGGGATTCACTACAGAGGAGAGTAATAGGGGTGAATGAATAAGCGAATAAGATCGGTTCTGCAAGTTTATATAAAGTCAGATATAAAGCCTACATGATTGTTAGTTCGGAGGGGAGCGGTGTTAACAGAGTTTATTATAATTAATTAACTTGAATGGATTAACTACAGACCTAATCGAAGCTGACGGTCCCGCCTTGTACATGATGCCGAAGGCTGTGTTGTTGTAGTCGACTAACGGCGAGCGGCACGTGTAGGGACTCGAACCAGCGACCTTATTCCTGGCACGGCGGGTTGTTGGCGGCACATCTTGTCTGCTAGGTGACCATAATGAGACAGCCCCAGTTTAGCTCGTTACGGTGCCCTATATTGTCCTCCAGTTGGCCTTCCTTTCACTGTGCTTGGGAAAGGGGAAGGCGTTACTTGCTAGTTTTCGTCTCGGCCACGGCACACTACGTCACCCTTATTGCTTCCACTCTTCTTGGTCTCGGGCTGGATCAGTTACTAAGGCGGCTACGTTCACGTTTTATCAAGAGCAAATATTAAACATGTTATACGAATATTTATTGATGTTTCACTTGCAGACATTATTTCTGATAATATTTTTGCACAGTAAAGTTGTTTTACACTGTATAGTTCTTGTATGGTGACATCAGACAAATGGTTTTGCATTTTTGGAACCAACCTACGGCAAAAATTAAATAACAGGAAAACGATAACTAAACGCGATAATACACGGTGCGTCAACATAACTTCCTTTATTAACACGGTAATAAATCCCACTATGTGAATCAGAAAGTTTCTATTTTAGTTTTTATAATGTAGATACACATGCAAAGTTTGGTGTTTCAAAGTTTTGAAAATCAAATCAGGTAGGTAACGCTGCCCATTATCCATTTGGTAAACATGCCTACTTCTGGCGTTTCTCATGACTCCAGCATAGAAGTAGGTATGTTGGCAATTACTGCCCGGATATTGGCATTCAGGAAGTGTAGGGTCCTTGGACGGTTTACATAAACACGGGATATCAAATCACAAAAAAAAAAAAAAAAAAGAAAATCACCTGGAGCAAAATCGGGGGAGCGGGCTGGCCACTTCAAATCGCCACATATTGAGATGAGGGGCTCCGGGAAGCGTTCCCTGAAGTGTAGGCCATTGTTCCGTCTTGTTGGAACCAAACGTTCCCTAAGCCCAATTCATCAAGCCGCGGGGGGAAAAATTCCTCCAACATGTTCAGATACTCTCCTCACTGTTCCAACGCATGATGGTGATTGACAGCGGTGGGGAACAAAACATTACACCCACACCTCTCTAATGTGACCATTCCCGGCCCGCTAAGACATCAACAGCCTGAATGTCGCGCATTTCAAAACACGAAGTTATGTTGCCGCATCCTGTAGATCGTACGTGCTATGTAACCTAAAATAAGTTGTTTGTAAAAATTATTTAAAATTTAAAAAAATTAAAATAAAACAAACTTTCATATTTTATAAGATTTTTTCTAAAATGTACAAATATTTCTGAAATTGATGTAATAGTTCGTAGTGTTGGTATGCTAGCAAGGTAACAGGAATAACACGCTTCTATCCAGGTTTGTCTAAAAATTGAATGCAACCTTTAAAGTGTTAATCTAACGTCATGAATTTTTTTAGTGAACATTTTGGACGTGCACTATTTCAGTGCTATGTCGTCTCAGAAAAATAAGAGTGGAACAAGAAAAACCATAAAGTTGTAGTTAACCCATAGATAATATAACAAAACCAAAAAAAAAAAAAAAAATCCAAGTGGAATAGAGTCAAACTCAAGACATTTCTGCTTGTACTTTTCCTCTATTGTTTTATGAAACGGCATGACACTGCTATGGTGTACGTCCACAAGTTCTCACTGAATCGTTCACTCCAACTACAAGGATCTCTAAAAGGCCATACGTTGGTGATCAGCGGGGTGAAGATGGCTAGAGCGTGCCAAGAAGACAGCGCCATGGTGCCTTATCTGAAGAGGACGTCCCTCCACTGTGCCTGAGAGTTATGAAGCATGATCACGTGTGTGGGGACAACTGGCAGGACTCCCGCTCAGATAACTGGAGGCAGTAACTTCTCCTACCACACACTCTGCCTCAGTCCCTACTCCTTCATCTGCCAGGACTCGTGAGAAAAAATGTTGTTGGAGTGCGGCCCGTGTGTGCTCATGCGGGGATCAGAGATTGTGTGTTACATCCCGTCCTCCAGAGCCGAGCCCTCCTTTCTGCAGCGCCTCTACACTTAGCTAGAAGCAGTTAAAATATGGAAGTAGAGACAGCCAAGAGGAGTTGATAGAGCCGCCAGCTTCAGACGTTCAAACAATAACCTTAGTAGCACATTTACAAGCATCCAGTTATTCACGAGGACGACATCCAGATCAACCCGAGGTTAACCATATCCTAGAGCAAGGTAGGTTTTTGTTACCAGACGGAAAAATGACACAGGCGCAAATGAAATTGCAATGATGCTAAACAGAATGTACTATGTCAATATATCGAAGAGACAAGTCAGAAATAAATATTATATAATTTAAAGAAACATGTTGTATTTATTAGAATTTTGTACTAATATTCATAAATTACTTGCATGCGCTTAGACATAACCTATTGTGACAGAGAAAACCTACTTAATTGTGTCAGGTCCCTGTTCATAAATGCCTAAATATTTACCTCTTCTGTTTCTTGATAGATTCTATCAATAAAACATTTTTTTAATCATTCTGTACCTAAGTTGGTCCAGTACGTGTTTAGTTTTTTAGGAAAGTCTTAGTTTATCGTTACCTACGACAGAACGTCATGGGACTCAAACCAGAAGCATGTTAGTGATCTGGTGACTTGTTGAAGGATGGTATCATACATGTCACTATATTGCAGTATTTAGTCAGTATGAGTTGGATTGTTGAGGATCTTGTAGTTATATCACCGCTAGTCGTATTACAAGTGAGGTACTTGATATTCATTGCTAAGGTCTGAATATGAAAGCTTCAGTAACGCTATTTACTGGATCTGATGAAAATTAAAATCCCGTATAGGCTCAGCGGACCGCGCGTTGCTACAAGGATTCTTCTTACAAAGTTTCATCCTGGATTCTGTTTACTGTAAGACGTGGCAGCCCAACCTGGAGACCAGAGATGAAACTGATGATTACTAGAGATGACGATATATCGCGGGAAAACTTGACAGTTTGCTGGGTTTCAACACACGTTCAGCTTATCAGAATATTACTGGCTTCCGCTTGTACTTGAAACTGTCACTCTATTCGACTAAGCCAATAAGAATCCCGATATTGTAATATTTCATGCCTATTATTGGTCTGTAGACAGCTACATTGTGTCAACCGTATATTACCAAATCATGCATGTCACAAGAAACTACAGTGTTTTCAAGGGTATGTTGGCACAAAAATACCATCATCTCTAGTGATTGCTTGACACATGCAAAATTCACGTTAATTTCTGACAGCTGACTAGACTGCAAGTGACTATAGGCTTATTCGACGTCTCCCGCTGGCCGATATTGTCGTGACTTACAAGGTAGAGAGGCTAGTCTCTGTAAAGACGTAACACACGTAAATGACAACACGCTAGAGGTCTTAAACCTGTTCAGTTAAATAAATTCAGCAGCCATGTTTGATCGTGTTTAATAGATAAACATGTTTGCGAAGTTACTCGACTAAACAGAAAAAACACAACGAACTTTCTAACCTCAACAAAATTCGGAACCATGATATGTATTATATTCAATTATTATTACATCTACACACAGCATTAGTGACTTTTTAACTATCATGTCGCATCCAACAGCAATGCTGCTGCTGTGTGTAAAGTGGGAATAATTATTTTGCACCAACAGTTAATTTAATTTGACAAGCGCAAAATATCGGACTAAAAGCAGCCATATTTGTTACACAGATCGTTACTCCAAGCAGCCAATAGGAGAGAAGCATAAAGATATGTCGTTGGAAACTACATATGAAACTAGTTTACTTTGAACGAGAAGAGACAGAGATCTGAACTAGTTCGTAGCTCGCGTAACCACAACATAAAACTGAACATGTTAAAGTGAAGTAGTTCTGCAGCCAGTGTAACCGCAGCCTAAGTCTGCTTCCAACTGATAACGCGAATGTTGCATGTCTCCAGTGATTACAGATGGGGCATAGACGGAATGTAAAGACGGGGTAAGCGGGAGTACCCCTAGAAAACCCGCCGTACGACTACGTCTGCCACGATTCCTACATGCCAGGCCTCCCGGGGATTGAACCCGGCCCGCCTTGTCGGGGGGCGAGCGGCCTGACCACTACACCACCGTGGACCCCAGCTTTATTGATCCTAACACATCTGTATTATTTTACTATTGACAGGTGATTGTGTCGCGGTTCTGTATAGAGTCTTCAGGCAGGTTCTGTTGGGCTCGTTATATTTTATATCTGTTTAGTTTTATGGTGTTCTATAGATCTGCTTCTCGCGCGTCAACCCATCTTTATTGTTATCACTTGCATGGTCTGTGTTTTACTTCTCTCCTTCTGCGGTGACTACCTGACTTTTATAAGCCTGGTCGTTAAATTATGACGTAATATTTCAATTACGAGCCACCCACTGTTTGTTGCGAAGATCGTCGAGAGAGCTGAGCGTGGAAGACCTAGATGCTGGTAATATTTGCATGTTCGCTGACTTGAAGGCTGACTCCACATAATTATATCTGTATACTTACTGAGTTACTAGTTGATCACTAGACGATTGCTGACATAGTGGATCTCTGTGATGGGCCGGGAATTACTTGATTCTTAGTAATTCCCTCAGAGCTCAGGTATACGGATGTAGACTTACGTCTCATAATATACGGGTTTTTAATCACATCTTCTGTCCTACATAATCCGAAAATATTTCCACCTTCTAAAAAAGTCAACAAGTTTTTATGAAGATTTATTCTCATTTATACAGAACTATTTCATTTGATAAAATGTTAAATTTATAAACTTTAAAAATACCACAACATTCAAGCGAAAGTAATGAATACTTCAGTTAACGTCAATAAGGAAAACATCCCTGTTACCTCTAGGACATCTGGATTACTACACACGCATATGTAAAATAACGGAGTCTTCTATTAAAGCTTATAAAATACTCGTAATTAATTGGTGATAGGTGAAGACCCCTGTGTTAACACTTTCGATATTAATTCTAGAGACTCACATTTATGTTAAAAATATTTCTGCACTAGTTAGCTTGATTGCCTCACGTGCACATCTGCAGCTGTACTTTAGTGTCCGTTATTGTACGCTTCCAACTCTCAGCGTATCAGGGGTTCTACCAGCTCATCACAATGTGGTATCAACCGTGTTCTGATTGGCTCAGTCACAAATACACTCTGCACGAAGTTCAGCTGAATATGTGCACATCAGACAATACAGTGTTGTGTATAGTCGCTACCTAGCACCATATACCCTGCACACTCCATACTACGCCACTGGTACCTATGATGTACTTGGTCAGGTATTGATTGAACTGTAATGCTGCGTTCAATAGATGTATGGAATTATATTGTATATAATCCTTCTACCATATGTGCACTAATGCACTCACAGCTGTCGCAATAGGGAATACAATTACCTTGGCTACTAACTATTTTTAGGAATTGTTTACAAAAATCAAATAAGTCTCAATGTGTGGGTAAAATTTCGAGGAATAGAATAGAGGGCGACAGACTGCCAATAAACTCCATAGTAAAAACAAAATCGTGAGAAATTATGTTTCTCGCTTCAAATTCATCAGCCAATCACTGCCTCACCAAGCTAACTACGTGAGTGAACTACTAGATAGCTGGTCACTACGGCAAAAAGCAAGCTTATGAATGAAGTTCATTACTACTGTCAATAAATAGTACACACTTACAAATCCAGAAATCATACGCGTTCACCAGCTACTACAGTCGAGAGCTAGAGATCCCTTATATCTAGGTTTTCCGCCACAGTTTCAGGAACTGTTATGTTCAGTTAGTAGCTAACGACAAAATAAGTGTTTCTGGTTTGCTTATAGTTACCTAAAGAAACAGCTAGTATGGTGTCAGCCATATACGTGCCTCACTATGTAAGGAGTTTTAATACCATAATACCTCGACGACGTTGACGGTAGATCCTCCCTCAAGTCGTGATAGACTCCCCAAGTCCTCGTCGTAGGTGTCACCATTAGGGATCTTCTCACACATCGCACTTAATAACACGCCTGTACTGTTTCACATAGTATATTTACTCTCTTTCAATGTTACAAGACGAATGTTTGTTTACAGTGAGCAAATAATTGCTCCCGTTTCAATGGAATACGGTGAATTTCTTTTCCTTTTCATTTCAGTCAACTCACTCCCAAGAATTACTCAACTATTTGTCCACCAATATTTAAGCAATATTTAAAATTAATTAAATCCAATAAACATGCATAACGCCTTTACACTCAATCATACACAACATAAAAACAATTATATTACATGGAGAATGAAATGTTAGAACATAGTCCAAGTTATGTTTGCCATTACTATGAAGTTCATGAATTGTTCATTGTTAAAACACACTAGGTTAGCTTTCTGTAACTGGACTAGTATCCCTACATAATGACATGTTAACAGTATTAAGCACTTGACACGGCATCTCATAAGCGTCTGCTATATATGTTGTGGAGTATTGCCTGTTAGTAGACCCTCGCTGTGATTTGCACGTCTGTATCTGCAGAACCGCAAAATTAACGCGACAAATATTTCACGTAAAGTTGTATTTTAAATCAGTGTGGCATGGATCCTTCCCCGTGACTTGATGATGAAAACTGATACGCATTTATGCGCCTTTCTCAAATAACTACCGTTCAGTCAAGCATGATCGAAAAAAGTCTAGGCTTCACTGACTTGAAGGCTAGACTTCATTTACATATGCATACTCGAACGTAAACCACAGTGACACTACTAGTCAAACATGTTCAGCTAAATACCATATTCGGCAGCCATGTTTGATCATGTTTAATGCTATACATGTTAGCAAGGTTACACGATTGAATAAACTCAATAGACTTCCTAACCTCAACATACTAGGAACCTGAAATGTACCATGTAAAAATTATTATCACATCTGCAATCAACATTCTGACTTTTAAACTATCATATTGCATCTAACTGAAATGCTGCTGTGTGTGTTAAGTGTATATAATTATTTTACGCCTATAAATTAATTAAATTTAACGAGTGCAAAAAGTCGGACCAAAAATCAGCCATATTTGTTACACAGATCGTTACTCCAAGCAGCCGACAGGAGAGAAGTTGGAAACTACATATGAAACTAGTTGACTTTGAATGAGAAGATACTGCGGTATGATCTCGTTCGTACCTCGTGCAACCGCTCCATAAAACTGAACATGTATAAGTGAAGTATATCTGTATACAGTGTGACACTGGCCTTACAGCACTTCTTTATTGGCTGTTCATTGACACAGTGATGAGAGAGAGAGATAGAGAGAGATATATTTTGTTTGGTCAGCGCTTAACATCGCTGTCTTTAGTGCTGGTGGTGAAGGGTGAAATGAAGTATGGAGCAGCACCGAAATGAAAGGGCATATGAAACGGGAGATCCCCGAGAAAACCCGCCGACCAACGGCATCGTTCGGCACGATTCCCACATGCGAAAATATGGGTACTGACCCCGCCGGGAATCGAACCCGGATCGCCTTGGCCTCTTGACACAGTGATACCACATGATTGGGCTTCAATTTAGTTGCTTCTTTACTATTGGATGAGTGCCTTCTAATAAGGATGGTAAGGGGGGGAGGCATAGCCAACATTTGTGTATGGAGGGAGAGTGCTTTATCTGAGGTTATTACAAATTAAAGCGGAGGATTCGTGGGTATCTCGCGATTAAATTTGGGTTTTATGGAGCGCAGTTGTTCTGTTTCAGCAGTTTTCGTCCCAAAACATTTAATATTCTGCTGGAAAAAAAATATTTTTAATGTTTAATGAATTTAAATGTGGAATAACAGGGGGAATAAAACACCTAAACCCAAACCCACCCACCTGGCTACACCTCTGCTAGGAGGTGTCAAATAATTTAAAAGCCATGAACTTGTGTGGGCATGACAACAATTCTCGGTTCCACACCGTTCAGTACTGGTAATATAATTCACACACACAAACACACACACACACACACACACACACACACATATATATATATATATATATATATATATATATATATATATATATATATAT
>PNEQ01031767.1:0-16528 GCA_003012365.1 Medauroidea extradentata
GTGTGAGGGCGGCGTCTGACGACGGACCGGGGTGTTACCGCAGGGCGTCGACTCAAGCGTCGCGACGCGGATTCGACGTAACAGTAGATAGAGGTGTGAGGGCGGCGTCTGACGACGGACCGGGGTGTTACCGCAGGGCGTCGACTCAAGCGTCGCGACGCGGATTCGACGTAACAGTAGATAGACGTGTGAGGCGGCGTCTGACGACGGACCGGGGTGTTACCGCAGGGCGTCGACTCAAGCGTCGCGACGAGGATTCGACGTAACAGTAGATAGAGGTGTGAGGGCGGCGTCTGACGACGGACCGGGGTGTTACCGCAGGGCGTCGACTGAAGCGTCGCGACGCGGAGTAGAGCCAGATATTGTATATCCATCTGACAACGGACCAGGGGGTAAAGTCGGCCGTCGATTTAGGGAGTCACGACGTATAAGGGTTGTAATAGAGTCATTTACAGCGAGAGACCTGGGGTGTTACTGCCACGGCCGATTCGCATGTCGCGTGGTTTACCAGTTGCGTGGGCCGAATTTAAACCGGGCCTGTAAATCCGCGCCAGGAGAGGACAGTGACGACTTGCTATCCGTCTAAAATAGGACTGACTGAATTTTATTTACTCTCGCAACATCATCACCAATAAAAATTAGTAATATACGTAAGAATGTACCCCTCAAGTGAATTTCTATGAGAACATCCACAATACGTGCATATAAAAAGAAATAGATGTGTGTTGAAATTTTTAAATTTGAAGTCGATTTGAGGTAACTACAGTTACTTAAAAATTTCGCGCTTTTAAAACGCCCGCGGAAACGTGCAGTGACGTCACAAGCCATAGTACACACGGAGCCTTGGAAAGCTAGCTGACTGCTGTCGCACTCCGGCGGAATGCCAGACTACGCTTGGTCAATAAAAAACGATTTTTAAGTCTGTTATGGTGGTTCGTTTGGTTATACGTATGTAGTTAATCATATAAGTTAACAAATGTTATATTTCAAATGTATTCGAGTCGGAGGTTTTGTAAAAGTTTAGTGTTACGCACATTGTTATATCTCACAATATCATAGCAATATCCGGGCACTGTAATATGCAATAATACATTAAATAAACCTGTTAACTGGTGCAAACCATTACTATATTTAATTATTTAATACCCATTTATTTACAATAGAACCACACGAAGTGTCGGCCACGATGGTGCAATGGTTACTCTCTGGGCTGATATTGGAAAACTTAAGTGAGTTCAATAATCTATCGCGTTAGTTATCTCAGATTTTGCATGGAACCGTCGATACTTTATCCAAATTTAATATATTGTATAATCAATAGTAGTTTGTTTTTCATTACGGATGTTAGGTTCAAATGCAATACATAAATTTATACAGCAAAGAATACTTCTGGGCTATTGTGTGATTTTGGTTTAGCGTACCGTAAAAATGTTATTTATGTTGTATATCAGTATAACATAAGCCTACTGCAGTACTATTTACCACTAATGACGTGTTCATTACGTAATATGTGAAGTAACGAGTGATTGAACACGCACAAAATAAACACATTTAGCCTAAATGCAAGTTTAATAATATATTACCCATTATTTCAATGTAGGTACACTATCCTACTCACTATCCTACTAGATCACGTAAACAATCACTTTCGCGATTCGCATTCAATTTAAATCGCTGTTTCTTCCGCGCAAATATGTCATTTCAGACATCGTATTAATATGGTTGCGAAAATGGAAAATAGATGGTTTAAAATATTAATAAAACATTTTTATATCAGACACCTGTAAAACTATCTAATAGTATTACATAAAAAATACATTAAATACGTCGTCTTTGAACCCGAATTCTTGAAGAGAGTAGCCAAGTACCGTAACCAATACGCTACTTTTTTTTTTTTTGTTAAAAATGTTTGGTGCAGTGGCAAGGCGGAAGTTTCCGCTTCATCACTGTACCAAACATTCCCCCCTTTAATGTGAATTAATTTGAGTGACCCCAGTAACTTTTCGTGAGACAATTTGTATAGAGACAATTTTTGAGACCAATTGGACAAACACAAATTAACACCCAGCCAGACTTGGGAATCGAACCACAAACCCCCCCGCACCAAAGCCGGCCGCTCAACCAACTGAGCCACGGTTACCCATTGATTGAATGATAGCTTAAGCATTTATATGACCAGTGCTGGCCGTATGGCTTGTGACTTGGCCAATCAAAATATGTTTTCGTTGGCCTGCTGCTTCCCCGAACTTTCCTTGCTTTCCATTCCTAAACTATAGTGTTTAGAAGAAAAATTATTTTTTGTATATCTTCATTTTTCTACATTGTTAACAACATGGAATACGTTTCAACGTATTTAAAATTTCATGCATGGGGTCCATTATCAGAGAAGAGTGTCGCAAGCAGTGGTTATGTAGCGCCTCGTAGCCTGTGAAAGTATATGACTGGAAATACAAATGCTAATCATTCTTCTACATATACGTCATACATGAGGAAACATACGCCCCAGGAAGTCACGTAACAAGATAAAGGCTTGCGGTTCTTGACCTAAATGTATGTATATCTATAGTAGTTGTTTGGCAATAACCTTTTGTTTCCACACATAAATAGAAATATAAGTGTAAGACACAGTTTCAATGTTGATAAAAGACAAAATATTACTTGTTGAAATTTTTAGTTTATTAACACCCCAGAATGAGTATGAGCTCTGAAGTAAAAATTTATCCTTCTTATTAATTGATTTATGAGTTGAAATAATCTTTGGCGTCACCAATACGGTGGTGTTTTATCACTGATGTAGAATTAACAATGAATATAAAGCTTTATTTAGTTCATAGGAGAGCCTCTAGAGGCTTTTCCCGTAAAGGGCGCCACCGTCTACCCCTCTCTACAAATGTGTTGCAATGTGTTCATAAACAATGTTATTTCCGAAAAAATTCCATACGTGCCCATTGTACCAATGTACGGAAATAAATATAAGCTTCATACGAGTACAGAATGCAGGGTGTGGCTATGGAAATGTGTGAGAAATACCTGAAGGACTTGGTCACAGAACACTAGGCAAAGAAACGGAACGGAACCGGCCATGGCTTGTTAAAGTGAAGTTTCAATAAACTGAGAATATTTAAACGTTTGTTGCAATGAGAGTTAACATTAAGAATGTATTGGTTTGTGGACATACGCCATTACTTGTGTGCTGTTGACCAAACTTGTATTAAATGACAAAAGTACCAAACAGAAAAAAAAAAAAACAGAACAAATAAATCTAGTAGGAATTCGGTACGTTTTTAATAATTAACAGCACGGATTCTAGAAATAGAATTCAGTCAAATATCGACAACACCCAGACACAAAAGACGGATATAAAGAGAACTAAATTCAAAATATGAAATATGATGGAAATAGACAAAAAACAACAGTGGGCAGTTTCGGTAATTGCAATATATTCTCATCTTCAGGCTGAGACACAGTTGCATTTTTCGTTGAATGGAACTTGTGTTGTCTTCTGTCATTTGTCTGTGGCCCACTGTTGTTTTTTTTTTTTTTGTCTACTACCATATATTTTTATATTGGGAATATAGTTTTCTTTTTGTCCGTCTTATGTGCTGAGTGTTTTGAAATTTGACTGAATTCTATCTCTAGAATTGTTGCTGTTTAATATTAAATAACTGACCGAATTCCTCTGGAATTGCTTTTTTTTTTTTTTTTTCTGTTTTTGTACTTTGTCATTTAACACAAGTTTGGCCAACAAAACATGAGCAATGGCGTATGTCCACAGACCAAAACATTATTATTCCAATAAATTGAGACTGCAGAACTCTAAGTTCAGTTCACTGAACACTCATTTCGCGAAGTCAATCATTTTCTGAGTAGAGCCGTTAGGCTGTCGCAAAAACATGTTTGCATAATTTTGTTTCAATGCCGTAGGGGCACATTGGCAGTGTGTCGTTGTTCAGACATGAATCTCATTTGTGTTTACCAATCACAATAAGGTTACTGTGACACTATAGTCTCTGATTTGCCAGTAGAACCCCAAGACAGAACAGCCAATCACTGACCACGTAGCAGAGCTGCAGATGTGCACACAAAGCATTGAAACCAAATTATGCAAAAATCTTTTTGTGACCAACTCGTCAGCAATGTTGTTAGATCTGCACGTTATCAGATCCGTACTTATAAGTATGAACTAAAATATGAAACAAAATCATTATGCTGACATTTCTGAAGGTGGCCACTGAGCCATTTGTTCCCCTTTTACCAAGGAGGGTAGCAATTAATGGTGAGAGATATTTTCATGTGAGTTTGATTAGCAAGTTAAGGGTGAACATTAAATTCGAGAACCCGAAGATGTTCATTTGACACGAAAAGCACATGCAGTTTATAAGCACGTTTAAACACATATGTAAGGGTTTGTTCAAAATGGTTGAGAGGTGGTACTGATTAAAGTGTCCGGAATATTAAATTCTGAGCTGCTTAGATTTCAGGCTTTTGCGGCTATTGTCGTGTTGCTTCTTGGACAACGTTTCGGCAGTCCTTGCAGCTGTCATCCTCAGGTCGATGCTGGGTCAGACTAGAATGGGGTGGTCTTTGTATATATCTGTGATGCTCTCTGATTGGCTGAGTTGTTCAGCCAATCGCCTGCAGGTTTCTCCTGATTGGCTGATGTTGACAGCCAATCCTGGCGAGCCTGTACTCGTATCCCTAGGGTTACTAGGTTATTTTTAGAGTTTTTGATGAAGAGAGGAGTCCACATTTTATTTAATTTGTATAGCCATCTTTCCTGTTCATGTTGTCGGGGTGTTTCAATATCTCTCAGCCTGTAATTCCCTATGTTGGCTATTGTGCTGAAACTGTACAATTCGGTGCTATGCCTGGTGTGCATTGAGTGTTCTAATATGGCTGATTGCCGGTTTTCATATTTGTAAGCTCGCACGTCTTCTTTCATCCGGGTGGTGATTTTCCTTCCAGTTTGACACATGCAAATTTTTCCACTTGAGCAAGGGACTTTGTAGGCACCAGCCTACTCTTCGGCTGGAGTTTTTAGGTTTGTTCGCGTGGTCTGCCAGTTTTGTGCCAGTTCTGCTAGTTTTCTGCCAGAAGGCGTTCGTTTTACAGGAAGTGTTTTTTTGGTTTGCTGTTCGGGTGGAACTAGCAGATGCCAGTTTTGCCAGAAATTACTGCCATTTCTGCCCATGCTCGGCAAGCAAGTGCAGAACTAGCAGCAGCAAAAAAAGTCACGCGTGACGTCACGCGACGATGCTGGTTCAAAAGCAAACACTCTCATCCCGTGCTAAACAGTGATACAATTTTTTTGTTCCTGTTCGTAATAATCCAATAACAGAAGAACTGTGCAAATTCTTTTGTTTTCCGAGTTAATTAAAATCACCGTAGTCACGAACAAAGCCAGATAATGTTGCAGCTTACTCGTAGTTCTTTTGTAAATTTTGATGAAGTTAACCTAATGGTAAACATGCATCAAACCTACATTTATATTTTTGTGGTCATTGTCTAAATAAATCCAAGATTACGTTGTGTAATTTTGTATGGTGTGTCACGATTTCGTCTACGAGTTATTTTGCACATTAAATGCCTTTCCCGTGCATTTAGTTAAGAAATCTTGAAACAAATCAATGTGAGAATTTGACAGTGTAAATTTCGTATTATATGAATAAAATTAACAAAACTTGTCATTAACAAGTCACGTTTTAAGTTACCCCACAATATTTTGCAGAATAGGCCTACTAAGTACGAGCATGTCACCACTACAAGAATGCAGAAAGGCATTAAAATAGGATACCAAAATTCGTATTTTTACCGCTTTACGGTTGGCCTAGCTCAAGACGTTGTTTAACATTTTCCTCAAAGAGAATTTTATAGTTACGACTTCATTTTAGGAGGCAGAGGTACAGAAATTTGCAGGGTAGGGACACACAACATTGTAGGATAGGAGCACTATACATGTGAGGCAGTGACATAAAAAATCATGGAGCAGTGGTATATAAGTACGTAAGGAAGGGGAGCAGAAAATGTTATGGTACGATCACAAAAATGAAATATGTAGGGTAGGACCACTAAAATAATGTGGGGCAGGGACACTAAAAATCATGGAGCAGAGGTGCAGAAATATTTAGGGTAGGACCACTAAAAATATGAGGCAAGGACATTAAAATTTTGGAGCTGAGATACAGAAATATGTAGAGTAGAACAGAAAGTTGTAGTGTAGGACCACAAAAAATTTTGCGTAGGGACATTAAAAATCTTGAGCAGGGATGCAGAATATGTAAGTTAGGAGAACAGAAGATTGTATGGTAGGACCAATAAAAATTGGTAGGGACATTAAAAATCTTGGAGCAGAGGTACAGAAACATCTAGGGTAAGAGAACAGAATGTTTGTAGGGTAGGACTACTAAAAATTTTTTAAGACAGGGACATTAAAATCATGGAGCAGAGGTGCAGAAATATGTAGGGTAGGACCACTAAAAATGTGGAGCAAGGGCATTAAAATCTTAGAGCAAATGTAGGCCTACAGAAATATGGAGCGCAAGACCACTAAATATGTTCGGTACTGACATTAAAAACCTTGGAGCAGAGGTACAGAAATATGTAGGGTAGGTGGACAGAAAATTGTAGGGTAAGACCACTAAAAAGGTGGAGACAATGACATTAAAAATCAAGGGGCAAGAGTGCTACAAATTATGGGGTACTAAGATGCACGCCACAAACATCGTATGAACCATTATATTATTCTTAAGTAGCACACATTTGAAAAATTGTGCCCGTACAAGTTAACAAACCCACAAAATTTAATCACCTACAATGAACAAGATGTAAAAATGTTACATACGAAAAACTTAGCCAGATCCTAATGTTCGTCAGCAGCACAGTTGTTGAGGCCTACCTAACTGAATTGTCTCTGACAAATAAAGCCTATTGTGAAACTAGATTAGTTTGAACATTCTAACAAAAGTTTACAAAGACGGTTTTAATGTATGAATCATAACTTCATACGTTGTATCAATCTTCGCCCTATGTACTGAAGGAGGACAAATGCTAAACAAATCGCAAGGTCCATTAAAAATGTATTTATCCACTATGTGTATTAAATTATTTCGTCCCCGACGATATTAGTTTACGTGGGGAGTCCTGCGCACTCTTGTTTTCCATTCTTTAGGCCTAAACGAAAGTATTTGTATTTATTAACGTAATTACAAAAATACGCCGGGAAGCCAAATAGAGTTTTCAATGTTAAAATTTCAAAACAAACCTTCCCGGGTGTTTTTCAAAACAACAACATGCTTATTTACTGCCAGATTTCGTTAGATTGGTCATAGCCACTAGCAGCTGCCCTTCCTGCCATTTCGCTGCCAGCGAAAAATGGCACTTGCCCTCGGCAAGTAAAACTGGCAGATCACGCGAACAAACCTTTAGTCTTTAACCGAACCCAATATACTGCTGATTTTGTTTGTTGACTTCATTATCGTATGTATACCATGTTGAGCTGCTCGTTGCAAATATTTACGTCTTCTGTTGCAGGCAGAGAAACATGGCCCAGTCTGAGGAACTTCTCATCGAAAAATACTGCGGATCCAAGTTCTGGGTGAGTGTTCTTTTGTTACCGTCCAGTATCTTTAGCTTTTGTAGTATTATGTCAGTTAAGTAAGACTAAACCTAAATGAAGTAAACATTCTATATAAGACAGCCAATGTTATGCTCAGTTCCGGTGTATTTCAGCATGAACTTATATGGAATTTTAACTTCTTCTGTACAGTAATGAAAAAAGATAACGTTGGTGTTATGTTGACTACTTTACTGCATAAACATGTTGCACACAAGTATTAACGCTAGTAAAAAAAAAAAAAAAAAAAACCATAATCGGAAAATAAATTTTGTCCGACATGATTTCAGTTTTATGAACTGCTTAAAAAGTATGTTTTTTTTATCGCTACGAGGCAATAAACGGCAAATATAATTATTTTCGAAGCGGTATATTAACTAACGAGCTACGCACGTCAAAGCATAAAACATGCATTCAGACAAAGGGTAAATCAGCTGTGCTGAGTACTGAATTGTTACATTTATCACAATAAACAACAACCGCTGACATCAGTAATGTACAATGTAGATGTGCAATGTAGGCCTAGTTTTACATTTTGCGGGGGGGGGGGGGGGGGAGGGCTGCATTTAAATCCCATGCACGGTATTTATTTCGGTGCCATTTATAATTTTCTTTTAGCATAATTTGCACAACTAGTGTAGACGAGTCTGTAAGGATAAAGATCATGCTGTAATGAACAAACAATAAAAATATTAGTTTATTATTTTTATCGAACTCTCATGATTCTTATACAAGGTTGCGTAAATATCTATGTTGAAAATTAAAGCTAGCGTATTTCGACCCTTGTTTGTTTCCACATACGACATTCTTTATCGTAAAGGTGGGTGGAAAATTCCCTTTCACATGATACCGAAAAGCTGTGTTTAACTTTGCCTGATACCATAGGGATCACGAAAAGTCATGTAATTTTATTTAATATAGTTTCACTCTAAAATATGTTGTTCACAATAATAACATTGATCATAGGACTTTCATGAACAGGGTATATCACGTTATTGCGTATAGCAACACCAATTAAATTGTTATAAAGGAACATTTGTTCTCACAAGTGCAATGAAGTTAAACGAAAATACAATATAAATGTTAGAAATAATCTAATTAAAATTCTGTACGTTGCTCCGTTGTCATATGTATACACAATGCTTTCGTTTAAAGAAATATTCGTTTTTTTATTGATTTACATCACCCACTTGATTCAACTTTAGAACATTCTGTTCTGTGAATATGGGGCAAATCATTTTGTTGGACAAAACACATCAACATGAATGGTGTTAAGATGTAACGTGATACAAATTACAGACACTACATTATTGCATTAGTACACAATATGTACACGAATACTTTCATTCGTGTTATAGCGAATGAGAAAAATAGGGTTTTAAGACTCCTCACCTATATTAATTTGCATTCTTCTATACCTTTAGAGAAATATTTCTATTGCCTTACCTATATGTGCATACATACGAGAAACAGTGAGATAATTACTTGACGTGTCCTATGCTTACATCATAAAGTTACAAGGTTTGTACATAGATCTAAATATATGTTATATTGCAAATGTATCGTTTCTCATTGTTTAACGTTATAAATAGGTAAACACAGCACATTGCCCGCATTATAACATAAATCCACGAAAGTACCCGTTTGTTTGGTACTCTTTGTGAAGCACTACCAGGATGAGTAAAAATTGCTTACAAAATTCATAAATTTCACTACAATTTTTGTGAAACAAATTTTATTCTAATCACCACAGTAAAATTAGTTCAAATATATTGAGAAATGCCTCCTTTGTATGCATTTAAACTAATTTTAAGTTTCCAATCCTCTCCGCCGACTAGTAACGAAGTTCTTTAAATATTAACATTGGTTTTTATGTTATATCATCTTTGAGACTATAAAATAGATTAAACAATCAATAAAAAAGTATCTCAATTTTAGAATATGTATGTGTATGTGTTATGCAGGTTTGTTCTATTAAATATAAAATGATAAAATTTGCACTGTTGGTTTAGTCTCATATGCAATTGACTGTAAGAAAGAAAAGAGTAATAAACTTCAACAATGAAACATTTTATAAACGAAGTAAATCCGGAATTCAAATTTATGAAACAAGACGAAGCAGCCAACGTCCTGATAACTACAGGGCGAGTCACGTACAGTGCCTGCAAAATGACGCAGGGAATGCCCTAACCAACACAAAATAGTTCTTACGATAAGTCCACCGAGGGTATTCCCAGACCTTGACAAAACTGGCGGACAACTATGTTGTTTGCGGATAGAGACCCGATATTTCGCGAACTCGAGAAGTAGTTAGATGTCAAAGTTCTACATGTGACATGTTTTTACGATTGAGTCGACGTCTGTTAAATTCGCCCTTTAGGACTGAAAACCAACAGCAAACTTGCATATATAGTACCAACCAAAAACATAGGGCCACCCATACACATAATTTACACCCGACCCGGATTCATAATATTTGATGGAGCGACTTTGTGAATTTTTGCCTGATTGAAATCGCCATGAGCTTCATTTTTGTTCAGGTAAACGTGTTTGTATATTACTTTGTTTACAAGCTATGAATTTCTGAAGATGTGGCATAACTAAAAAATCACTATATTTTGCAGAATACAAAAGTTAATAAAACCAAAATTACTTCAAGTATCTTAATGTCTTTTGTTTGTGAAGTAGAATGTTAATGAACGTAAAATAAAACTTATCAATCACAGTAAATAAAAATTAATACATCCTTGTTTTCAGTCACAGAGGGGATTTTAAAATACAGATAATACTGTATAAATATTCCATTAATTCTGTGTGTATATTTTTGTGGTATTGACCGAGTCGTCGTGTGTTTGCCGCCTAGGCTTGTTAGTAGATGTGTTTGGCAAGAAGTAGCAGTAGCAGTAACATTTATACCGCGTGTCTAAAACATGATTTCACCCAGATGTGAAAAGTGTGTTTTTGAGTGTTTTTCCCGTGTGTTTATTATTCACAAAAAGGCAAAAAAAAAAAAGTTCTAAATAATTTTTCCCTGCTGTGAATCCTGCATATTATTTTACGTTTATAAACGTTAAGGTACACAAACAAAATACATTGACCTACCTAAAGTAGCTTTGGTTTTATAAGCTTTTGTATACTGCAAAATGTTGCGATTTTTTAGTTTTGCAATATATTCATAAATTCATAGATTGTAAACAAAGAAATATAAAAAACCGTTTATTTGAACAAAAATGGAGCTTATGGCGATTTCTTCCTGGGAAAAATTCACAAAGTAGCTCCAACCAATATTATGAATCCGGGTCGGGTGTACCTTATATGTATGGGTGGCCCTATTTTTTTTTGTTGGTACTGTAGTCTAGCCCACAAACGAGTGCACTTTATTGACATTGGCGTTTTATAAAATTAAATAGAAAGTTTTACTTTCATGAAACCATTTTTTAACTTACTAAATAAGCGAGTGAACAGGAAACGATGCAAAAAACATGGAATATTCTAGAAACCTAACGAAGATTCACAGCTAAGCTCAGAAAACATTGCCAACATAACTGTCAGATAAGTGCATTCGTTCGTGAGGTAGACTATACATATACTATATATATGTACAACTTACCACTCACTGGAGCAGCAGTAAAAGAATTAGTACCTGGCAACAGGGTAGATACAGGAATATAGAGTCCAGCCGACAAGTTGTTGAACCCGCAAATTTTCCGGATCTTTACCTTTGGAAGATTTCGACATGAATAGTTCGTTACTTTTTTTTTACATATTATATAAGTCTACTATTTAATTTCAATATTTTACTCGAGACTTCTGTACTAACATGAGGATTTTAAAAGAGAGTAATTTTCAACTGGCCATTATTATTCGTCCGTTTTGTAGGTCTTCATACTTCCGCTTCTGCCTGGCTGGGAGAGCACAGCTTGGAATGAGTGAGAGATGAGGTTTTGGCGAACGGAAAGTCTTCAGGCTCGGTTTCAGTCCCATTATCGAGATTTTTTTTTTTAGGTTTAAAATTCTGAGTATAAAAATGTGAAATTGTCTATAATAGCGTGAATTCTATTTGCCTTGCGTTACAGCACGAGAATTACAGTTCAGCTTTTAACGTATATTTAGGCGGCAATCAACACAGCAATTTATTTAATATTCTTGATTTTCTGGACTGATTGCAGCTTAGATATACGATAAAACTTCAACTACGATGCTCAGGGCACATAATTTTATATATTAAGATTACTGATTCGTTATGCGTGATCTCTTGCGCCGCAGTTAAATGTACGAGGTTCAGGCGTCAGAGATTGTGCCTCAGAAGTTCGCAAATCGAATTCACGCTATTTTAGCAAAATTTTACGTTTTTCTGCTCAGAATTTTATGAAAGCAGAAAAATAAAATAATCCAATATAGCGACTGATAACCTATTTTCACGCATCACTCTTTAGTTTTGCAGTGGTTTCGAAAATATTTTTAACGCAAATTAATACATACATAAAAAATTCATTCTTGCAGTTGTAACACTTATACATTATCGTTTGTAACCGAACTTTTCTGTTGAGATACACCCCTGAAATATCACATATTTGTTGTCAAAATAAGCCAAAGTGGAGAAAAATAATTTTTTGCTAACAAACTGTACATTATTTTAAAAAAAATTGCTCTGGCAAAATTGTGTGTCGTATGACTTGTACACAGTGTCAAATATTTTCGAAACATTTGGTTAAAAATATTTTAGTTATTTGCAATTGTTTGAAATAAATTACAGTACGACGTAGAGCTCGTTTTATAGGCGTTACTTGTGACGACATTTTCCACTTGTAAAAATGTTTTCTCTCTCATAGTTTTTCCATAGTGAAACGACAAAGTAAGTCAGAATTTGCAAGTTACGGGAACATAGTAATAACAAAAACCAAGTGTCTTACTCGAATGAAATTATTTACACTGAATATAGATATTATGGGCAAAATATTAAAATAAAAAAAAAAACACAACAGTCCTTTTGTATTTAAAAAAAAATTGCAATAAATGAAGTGAATTGTCATTATTTTCAGAATTTTTTAAAAGAAAGTACAAAGGAGTCTCATTGTGTGTTTTTAAATATTTTAGCATTTTGCCTATATTATCTGATTTCAGTGTAAATTATTTCATTCGAGTAAGACACTTGGTTTTTTCTATTACCATGTTCCCGTAACTTGTAAATTTTGACTTTGTCGTTTCACTATGGAAATAAAATGAGAGTTAAAATATTTTTTACAAGTGAGAAACGTAGTCAGAAGAAACGTCTATAAAGTGATCACTACGCCGTGCAAATATAAAATTATGAATTTTTGCCCCACGAACGCCCTTAAGGGTAGGCTAATAAGTTCTTCAAAAACTAAAATAATAAGAGAAGTTCTCGTCTCAGCTGATCCCACGCGACATGCGTGGAGATCTGAAATCGGCACACACTCTTTTTTTTTTTTTTTAATAATTAAAAGTTCTCTTCTTTTTTTAAATATTTTATTCCTGTAGCAATATTTTCATATAAAGTGCAGATCATTGTTTCTGTCTGAAATCAGTACCTTGAAATGTGACCGAACTACACCGAATATTATAATGAAGGGTTTAGAAGTCAATGGATATAAGTGCATATTCATGAAACATGAGTTTAGTGCATATTTTGGTAATTAAAACGTAAAGTTAATAATTTTGTGGCCGAGATGTATGTGTGCACAGTCTCATGGGTGGTGTTTTACAAAAACATCCGTCATGAAATATGCTGTTAGTGTGAGAAGCGAAGATGTTATGAACGTCATTTATACCCCCTGGCTTCTAAGCCCTTCAATTAATATGTAAGTCCGTGCTCTTTGCACACGCCATGGCACGGAAGTAGGAAGTGCCCTTGAGTGGTCTTGAGGATAAAGTAAGGTGACGCTAGAACAGTAAGGATTGCAAGGGGGAGGGGGAGGAGACAGTGCCGGCCAGAGGCAGCGTCTGTCACGTCTCCCCAAGGAACCCAGGAATCGAACCCGGATCGCCGCGGTGGGGGGCGAGCTGTCTGACCACTACTACACCACCATGGTCCTGACTAACGCCTGGAGAACATGATAATATCTTTAAGGGCTTGTTCCCGAGTTTTTTTTTCAGACTGGTGCCAATAACTCAAATATTTTTTAACCAAAAGTTTTGAATAAATTTGAGTCAATGTGCAATCTAACGATATACAATACTGTGGACGCGTTTTTTAAAATAATGTACCATTCGCCAGAAAAAAAACTTCATTTTTGCTTATTTTCACGACGAAAAACGTGGTACTTTGGATAATGAAATCTAAAAAACCGTTCAGTATAATTCTACAAAAAAATTTAGCTACAAAACTGTGCCGAAATTTTGATATGAGTATTAGGTAGCAATAAAAAATATTTTCGAAATCACTGCAAAACTCCGTAACAAGGCCTTAAACTGGGTTCACTATTGGAAACATAATAGTACAGTATGCACTGAACATACGTAATGCTCTCAAAAGAACTCGCCTTTTTTTTCCCCCCATCTCTTTTAAACGGATTGATTGGAAACTGTGTAAAGCAGGCCGTGTGGATGTCGACTTACTACATAAAGTAATTATTTGAATTTTATTTCTCATGCAGACGCATATGACAGCGGATGACCAGAGAGAGCAGAGGAATTGCTAATTTTCTACAGTGTTGGTTTAAGGGCGGCCAAGTGGGAAAATATCATAATTTTATGTTTGTGTGAAATAGTGTTAGTTCTACAGACGTTACTTGGAAGTCGTATACCTGTTACCAAAAAAATAAACTCAACCAGTTTTCCCGTTATGGCACATCAAAGTCAAAATTTCCACGTTTTTAGTTCGTATAAGCCGCATAAACCCATGAAAATAAACACATTAAAAAATCCATACTGAAACTACTTGTCACGGAACACTACTTCATATGTATTAAAATCCGTTTCAAAATATTTTTGTATTGAAAAAATCGACAAAAGGGGCAGAAAAATTTAAAACCTCAGAATTTTTTTTTAGTAAGTTTTCAAGAACATTATGTAATGGATTTTAAAACATGTCAAGCAGTAGCCAGTGTTATGTAGTTTAAGTATGTAATTTTTAATTTATTTATGTTCATTGGTTTTTTCGGCTTACAAGAACTACCAAACACGATTTCACATTTGAGTTTTCTCAGACGTCCTCGGTAACGGTGTGTAGAGCCACAAACGCTACGCATTATTCACAAAAGTTTCAGGGTCTGATAAATTATAACATTACGTTTGTGAATTTATTTCGCAGGCGGTTTCTGGCCCCGTGAACTATCTGTTGCTATGCCATTTTTTTGTTGTTGTGTACTTGGGTTGACGCGTGTTGTGTGTACGCGCAGGATGACAACGTGACGTTCCACGAGAGCGACCCGGACCTGACGCCATGCTTCCAGAAGACTGTGCTGGTGTGGGTGCCTTGCGCCTTCCTGCTGGTGTTGTCGCCCCTCGAGGCGGTCTTCATATCCGGCAGCAAGTCTCGCAATATACCCTGGACTCTTCTCAATGTCACCAAGCTGGTGAGTTTGTTATTGAACAACAGGATTGTTGAATAAATATATTTGAAAATTGCGCAAGTGTAGTAAGAAAAGTACCGTTGAAAGGTTCCGAGCATCAGTTAAAATAGGGACAACTATCCAGTTAAGTTGTCGGTACCTCTGCCCGTAGAACATGTCCGGACACTCGCCTATTTGCCAACGTATTTTTTTTTACCCTCTTGCTGTCGGTTAGTTGGCGATACTGCCGCTCGCACGCTGCTTTGCAGTGGTCGGATTTTTACACGTGAACATAGCAAAATAGACAAGGATTTAGTAAAACAAAAATGTACAAACTGTTACAAAAACTCAATATTCTGTATGTTTTTCCGTCTTTGTGTTTGCCAATGCTGAAATAAATATTAATTTCAATTGGCTTTTTTGCAACCGAAATACCCTACGATACGGCTTCCAAACAAGTGAACTTCAGTCATACGTACAATGGTAAACCCTGACCACTACACAGCAGCGCGTCAGCGACAATATCATCACCTAACAGGCAATAAGGAGATAAAATTTTCACATGACTGTTCATACCTGTTCTTCTAAGACTGTGGTCGGTATTGTCTGGAATATTCCTATATCAATTCTGTAGAACGAGCAAAACTTCTTCCATTTTTAAGACGCTATCGTTAATTATTTGCTAAAGAAGCTTGAATGCAGGTTTTCAGAGAGTTTTTACCACGCAGAATTAATTTGGATCTCACAGGCATTTGTTTTTGGTATTCGACCTCTCTTCCGTTATATCTACCCTACACCTTCCGATCGAAACTATTCTGAACAGAGAGGAAATTTGCTAGAAATTTCCTTGTTGTATGCGTATCTGTAAGTACCAACAAACAAAAAATACTAGTTACATATAACTTAACTCTTACTCAGTACGCCGTAGGCCGAACACGTTGATGCGATCATTTTAAATAGCCTCCCCCACCTCCTCCCGATCAAACGACGTCATTTGCAGTACACTTGTACGATGTTTCTCAGTAAGTTATTACTCATTGCGCGATACGACACAATTACTTGTAATTGAAATTTATCTGGTTTCTTCGTCGATGAGAACCTTCACATCACTTCGTCAAAGCTATGTTCACAGTCGTAAAAAACTGAAAATAATGTACTGTATCTGCCTGCTAATATCCGATGTCTGCACGTACGTTTTGGAACTGTGCTGGTGTGCTTCGGTGAGAAAATAAAGTTAATATAATGGAAGCAATACACTCAAGTGTTTATAATCGCTAAACAAAACTCCTGTTCAAAACAGCCACGCATTAAAAAAAAGAAACAAAGTGGCAAAAATAAACAAAAGAACAGGACAAACAAACATACAAATAAAAGCGATAAACACACAAAATAAACACTTGAG
>PNEQ01031768.1:0-16528 GCA_003012365.1 Medauroidea extradentata
GCATTCTATAAAGAAGAAAGGGGAGGCAGCAAGTGCAGATGAAAACGCAGCTACAAACTTCCCAGCCGTAATTGAAGATGTCATCGTAGAAGGAGAGTACAGTCCGCAACAAGTGTACAACGCAGACGAAACCGGCCTCTATTGGAAGAAAATGCCAGATAGGACGTATATTTCCAAAGAAGAGAAATCAGCACCAGGCTTTAAAATTTCAAAAGACCGATTTACACTTTTGCTAGGTAGCAATGCATCTGGCGACCATAAATTGAAGCCACTTTTAGTTTATCATTCGGAAAACCCGCGGGCACTGAAAGGATTTTCCAAGAGCCATTTACCAGTAATTTGGAAAGCTAATCGGAAAGGCTGGATCACAATGGCTATTTTCAGCGACTGGTTTCGGAACCATTCTGTAACTGCATACAACAAGAGACAAAATCTCGACAATAAAGTATTATTAATATTGGATAATGCACCTGGTCATCCGACGGAATTAGACCACATGTTTGAAAATATCAAGGTTATCTTTTTACCGAAGAACACAACGTCGTTGTTGCAATCCATGGATCAGGGGATTATTTCCACTTTGAAAGCCTACTATCTCCGACGAACATTTCGTCAACTTATCTCGGCAACTGACGGGGATGAAAAGCCGACTGTCAAAGAATTCTGGAAATCGTACAATATTAAGCATGCAATCGACAACATTGCTGCGTGTTGGGAAGAAATTACGCAGTCAAGTCATCATGGAGTGTGGAAGAAAATTTGCCCCTTCTTTACCAAAGAATTCAAGGGATTTGAGCCTATCGATGATCATCTGGAAGATGTTACAGTTGATATTGTAGCCATGGGGCATGGTCTGGGATTTAATGAGCTCGATTCGAATGATATTCAGGATCTGTTGGAATCACATTCTGTCGAGTTCACAGCAGAAGAAATTGTTGAAAACGACGAGGAGCTATGTTCTACACCACAACAAGAGGAAGAAGACGTAATTGCACCTAGAAAAGAGTTTGAAAAGAAAGAAAGAAATTTCAAAATTCTTCAGGTTGATAAACGAAGCATTTTCAGTTCTGCATGAAAATGATCCGAATGAAGAAAGAAGACATGCTGTTATTCAAGGGATGAAGCGGGAGTGTGAAGTTTATAAAAATTTGTTAGAGCAAAAGAAACCAAAACAAATGAAGCTGGACGCATTTTTTAAAGAAACAAACAATGAGTCTACTCGCAGTAATCAGGGAAGTGTTTAGGCCATTCAAAACTGTAACGATGTGTTAATTTTATAACACAAAAGCTTTTAATTTTTACCGCAAAAGCTAATGAATGTGTGTTTTTTTAAAATTAAAGTTGTGTGTCAGTATGTTAAAGTAGGCCTAAATGTTTCATATTATAGACGTAGTTTCTGTTTGTAATTTCAATAATTTGTTACGAGTACAAAAACAACCAAACAAATTTCCAGAGGTGTGTATTGATAGATATTTTTGACTAGTGTTCGGGAAAATTATAATGATACGTCTTGCGGCGACGTGTCACGGGAATAAACGGCGAGTGCGGGAAAAGTCACGTGCTTTGAAGTTCAACTACCTCGCGCTCGCTGCGCACTGCGGAACAGCTGACCTTTTCAGGATGTTTACGTTTTCAAGACAAGCGATCACATTTAACATAATTTTGATAAGTTATAAACTTATGAACTTCTTTAACCTGATTTATTTCGTGGTGTTTTGATGACGCAATTTGTGAAAAAAAAGTAGTATATACGTAATTTGAAGCGCAAAAAAAATCGCGCATTGTTTATATTAAAAAAATTTTCCGGATAGCGCGATTTCAATTTGCGCGCACATTTTGTGGAACGAATTAGTCGCGTTAGGCGAGGGATTGGTGTACAGAGAACTTATGTAGATGTATTTTTTTTATTTATGTAAATAGTAGTTATTTGTTCTGTTTGACATTTATTGTGGTAAAACTTTATAGACACAGATTTTTTTGAATAAATAAACTAGGTTAGCTTTATTTTCTTTATTTTATCAAAGACCTCCATCCCCAAACGTACCTAGCCCGCAACTTGTAACAATATGTTTAAGTCAGATCACAGTTACCTTATTATCAACCAAGAACTTAAATGAAGTTAATTGCTCTATGTCATTCATTTTATGCCTTGTATCCTATTGATTTATGGTACGAAAAATTATATGTAAGTTAATCTTTGTTTATTGTTGTGAATAATCAAGTGTTATATGATTTTCTAAGTTCAATGCCAGAGTTTTATTTTAATTCATAATTGAATATGGTGTTTTGGTATCTTCTACATGAAGAGGAAATATCTTTTTTGACACCAGATGACATTTGTTTGTGGAGATGTTTGTCTGGCAGTTTGTCGGTTGAACATTAGTAACTACACCATAGCCATCTACAAGAAGCTTCAATTTTATTTATTAATTTTTAACTGACCACAATCAGTTATATGGTAACAAGTACTATTTTTAACACCATAATAACTGTCCAAATGATTCTGAATAATTTTGAACATTACTAACCTCTGAATATTTATTTGGTGTTCCTCGTTTCATGCCATAAATCCCTGAGTTAAAACACGCACTTTACTCCACCTGGTGCCTGTTCTATATATTTTCTTTCTGAATTTGTCTCATGTGTACTTCAGTCTCTCTGCCCACTGAGTAAACAGAGTAGTGTAGGGTAAAGAAAGAAATGCATCTGTTTAGGTTCTGTAAGTTTTGGTCTCAGACCATTCCCCTACATTTGTTCTGTAACTCTCCCTGTCTGCTGTAGTAAAACATCTGTTTACAAACTCGGGCTAGGGAGACGTTGCAGAAGAAACTGGAGCCGTAACGTGGGGCTCGACCTGCAAGAAAACTATAGATGCAGTAATGAGGGAAACAAAGATGTACTCTATGTACAATAAGTCCGGAGATAATTGGTTACTGTCCAAGCCAACAGAAAACCTATTAACACATTGGTAAATAGCATGTTTATGGTATAATAAATGCAAAATCACAAAAGGTGACTACACAGGTAAACTCAGCTGAGAGAAAGAAGCGGCTGGTGAGAAACCATCCTTAATTTGTTTCATTGTGATACATATACTGAATATTTTTTTTTTTGTGGTGCAGGAATGAGCAACAACGAAGAAAGTATTTCCTTCGACAAAAGAAAGGTATGATTAAGACGATGGAAGAGGGAGAAGTTATGGCAGTAGACAGACCAGAAGTTAGGCCACGTGCTGAGAGTGAAGTAAATGAAGCAAGTGATATAGATGCAGCCTCACCTTGTAACCGTGATGATACCCTAATGGAAATGATGAAAGAAATACTGCGAACTGTAAAAGCGGTTAAGAGGGCACAAGAGGTAGTACAAAAACAAATGTCTGAGGTAAAGACTTCGTAGGACAAATTGGCTACCAAGCCAGAAGCGCAGATCACTGAGGTAAAGACTTCGCAGGACAACTTAGGTACCAAGTTATAAGTGCAGATTACTGAGGTAAAGACTTCGCAGGACTCACTGGTTACCAAAGTAGAGGCGCAGATCACCAAGGTGAAAACTTCACAAGATACTCTGGCCAAAAATGTGCAAACACAAATACCTGCAGCACAGACTCAGATCACTGCAGTGTAAATAGCACAAGAAACAATGACATCAGCACTAACGGAGGAACTGATACAATACCAGCAGGCATTGTCTACAGAACTCACAGAAATGCTGACAGCGGGGAGTACCAATTTTACAGACTAGTTGGTTCAGTACAAGGTGACTTTGAACACCAGACTCAACATTGTGGAGGAAAGAATAATTGAATTGAAGGAGAACAATACCACTAAATTCTCAGAAAATGAGCAGCATTTTCAGACACACGAGAGAGATCTCCAGGAGTTACACAGTGAAATGGCCGAGGTTGCTGAGAAGGTAGAGGCAAACCAAAGTAACATGAGCACCCAGCTGAATAATTACACCAGGAGCCTGAAAGAGGGCATCTCCCACTTAGGTCGGCAATTAGAGGAAAGAATACACTTGCGTCTGGTGCCTGGAGCAAGCCAATCTAGACCTGGTTCCCACTGTGGTGAGAGACCATTGGATCATCTTGACGAGTCTCCCCAGGTACTGCCTGTATTGACTGGTACAGAAAAGGCTACCCCATTGTTTCCGGCAGGTACAGTGAGTAATTTAATTCTGCCTACCACCACTGTTTACAATCACCCGCTCTGTCACTGGACATGTGAAATTCCATCCTATAGCAATTGTGAGAGTGATAACCCTAAGACTTTCATAAAGAAACTCACAGAATATGTTTCCACATTTGGTTCGTCAGATGAAGAGAAATTAAAATGTGTGGATCATGCACTGAAAAGTACTGCGTTACATAGGTGGGATATTGCCAAGTTGTCCACCAAAACTTATGGAGAGTTCCTAGCAAAATTTCAAGAGCAATTTTGGAATTTAAAGATCCAGGGAAGCCTTTGTTCAAGACTACACACAACTAAATTTGATCCCAAGAGGACACAATCCCTTGACGACCACATCAGCTGTATGTATGAAAAGAGTAGACATCTCACACCTCCCATGTCCGAGACGGAATTTGTGTCCATGGTAGTGTCACAGCTCCTGATTAATTACCAAGTTGCTTGGGTGGGTCGCATCGACTTTACGATCACTGAATTTGGGGAACAGTAGCTTCAACTAGATTTACTTGAGAAACAAATGAACACACAAGCAAACATGTCTCGAGAGAAGAACCATCACTTTCAGGGAAACTGAAACAGACAGGAAGAAAATACCCTACGTCAGCAACGAGTAAATATCATTGCCCAGGTGGAAGTGCCTTCCACTAGCCACAGCAACACCAAAATGGAAATTTTTGGGGAAGATATGATTAGGGGTGCCAATATACAAGACGACACTGGTGGAACCAGCTCAGGTACAACCCAGATAACCACCGGAGTAGGCAAGGATACTTCCAAGACCACAAAGGCAAACATGACCGCGAGAGGCTCTCCAGTGGTGAAGTCAGCCTACACAACTCACAACGCTTATTTACCAACATCACGTCACCCCGACGTAACCCAGGCAAGGGCACTGCTGCTTGTCAAACTAGTGAAATTGGGTATTTTTCACATCAAGAGCCATTAAATCCTACTGCTCCTATTTATACTCTGAATACCAGTACAGAAAACCCTACATTGCAGAGTGTGGCTTCGAGTACCCCAGTGCTACTAGGGGTGCGTTAAACTACTAAGGACTGAAGACAATGGTCTCCGATATTCAGTTCGCACTGTGAGTGACTTCCAGGAGACGTGCACAGTACCAACAGACAGAAATAATGAACCTGTTGAAATAGCTTTTCCTGATGTTGAGGTAAATTCCATTGAAAAGGTTTCTGAAATTTCTTTCAAAAATATAGCTACAGTAGTGCTACAAGAGAGTGAGGCATTCTTATTGAGTGACACTGAAGATAGCACATCAGGATTTCAAGAAGATTTGTGCCCCGAGTTGAATTTGGATGTGGAGAGTGTAAGAATGTCAGTATTTTTGGATAGTGGAGCTGAAATCAGCTGTATTTCCGAAGACGATGTGGAAGAATTGCTTCATCAGGGATGTATGTTACCTTTGCTGCCTGTGCCACTAATCAAGATTCTTGGTGCTACATCCAGGCTTAGTCCTGCGGTCACTAGACAAACTGTTTTGAAGATTCATTATCTTGGCACAGATAAAGAAGTAGCCGTATTGATTGTAAAAGGCTTAGCCAAACCAGTTATTCTTGGAATTTATTTCCTAAATACATATTGTATGGGACTTAATTTTTGGTGGCTGGTTAATTATTTCAGATTGTACTAGTGATGTTGCAACTCACCCTACATGTTGTAGGTATACAGAGAATTTTATTGACTAAATCAAAAGGAATGTGAATTTGTTCAACGTTACTATGCCATCTGACCTGAAATTTATCACTACAGCTGAAGATATCGTGAGAGTCACATCAGATGTTTCTATGCTCACTGCTCTGCAACAGAATAGCCTACACAATCTGATAATGCAACACAGCAATACATTCTCAGAGAAGCCCGGCCTAAACAAGCTTTACACAGCTACCATAAAAGTCAGAGAAAATGAACCATTTCATCGCCGTTCTTACCCAATACCAAAACGTTACTTTCAGGAAGCATCAAACTATTTGCAGCTAATGTTGGACTGGGATATAGTGAAATGCACATCAAGTCCATACAGTAATCTCATGGTGTGCGTAGCCAAGAAGGACGGCTCTGTCCGATTGTGTTTAGATGGAAGGGCGCTGAATAAGATCACAGTGTAGGACAGGGAGAGCCCTATCCGTATAACTGATACTCTACAGCTGTACTCTGGTGTCACGTACATGAGCTCTTTGAACCTTACATCAGGCTCATGGCCCCCACATGATGTTGCAGGCCCGGGACTCAGAATCTGGCACGTGCCCCTCATTTTTTCTTTAGGGTGCTAAAAAGTTATTTACCCTACCATTTTGTATTTGCGCTCATTTCCATTGAATGGGTAATTGTTAATAACAAATAACCTATGCCAAATGCAATTTTACTCTGAAAAATGCACTTACCACTCTAATATTTCAAAACAGCACTGTAGTTAAAAATGCACAAATCAATTTAAAAACATAATTTTCATAACTGCACTATGTTTGCATATAGGCTACATTTTTACTTTGTAATTATCAAATGAAAATCAACAAATAAAAATAAATATTGTTAAATATTGTTACAAGAAATAAATTTATTTACAACTTTATTTTAACATCTGGAAGAAGCATTTGAAGAAGAGATGGAGGAAAAGACTGCCAAGCAGTTAGTTCTCTATAAACTCTCAAATCCATGAGCGAAGCAGTTTGTTGTAAGGCAATCTCTTGAAAATGACTATAAAATGACTCCTGTTTAAAAAATTGAAATTAATTTACAGATATTAAAAAAAAAACACTAAACTATATTATACACCTTCCTGGCATTTTTGTGGCTAAATTTGTTGATAACAGAAAAGTCGACACTTTTGCCAATTCGTTTTCTATTGCTAAAATTGCTAAATGATTTTGACGTTCTTGGCCAGTTGTGCTTTTGTGCCAGGTTCTGAGAGTGTTGAAGGACCTTTCAGCAGTAGATACTGTTACATACTAGAATTGTGCATGAAAGCTTCATTCTGCTGCATAGGTTGACAAAAACAGCTCCAAGTTTTTTCTCACAAATAGAGTTGAAAAGCTTAAGAGCGTCCTTTTCTGAGTCTAACACAGTACCATGAACTCACTTCATTTGCATTAATTCTTTGTTTAAGACATCTGAATATGCTAAGTCTTGAGGGTACATGGAGACCAGCAATTTAGTTCTCATTTTCAACAGGGGCGTCATAATATTTCAAATTTTAAGTATATAAAATATATTTTTATATTTTGTTATTTAAATAATGCTAACTTAAGCACATAAAACTGAATTTTTTTATTAAAGTTTCAAATTTATACATGTTTAGTTAGTAAAAATGATGCAACAAGGTGATTGTCGCCAAAAAAAATGTTGCCCCCCTCCTCCCCAAGAAAAACCTGAAATAATGCCCCTGATTTTCAACTGCTCACTATCTAATTCCATAAAATTCAGAATTGGAGAAAACATATCACATATCAATTCAGAAGCAGAAAATATCATTTTAAAATCTGCCATGATGAAATTTATTTGTTGCTTTTCATTAATGGTTAATTTGATGTTAAAATAATTTACTTTAATAAGAAAAGTAATTTTAAGAAATTAATCAACATTATCTATCCTGGGCGAGATAAGAAGCTGTAGTTTGCAAACATAACATGCTGTTCTGTGATACAGATTAAAATATGATTTCATACCAGCCGATACAAATGTAGATTACAATCAACTACAATTCAATAAAGAGCTAGGATATAGGCCTAACGTTACCAGACTGAGGATACTTACTTTAAAACACTGAGAAGTTATGAAAAATACATGAATAAGTAGTCTATGATATTTCTCAATGAAAACAATCATTAAAATTTCAAAAATGAAAAATTAATTAAATGGGCGACATACAAACAAAAAAACAACTAAGGGCCAGACAGTTTACAGCAAATACGTTATGTAACAGTCTAGAAAATCAACCCAACATTTTTTAAAATGTTCTCTTAACTAAAACGTTCTTTCATTTGTTGAAGATACTGAACTGAAATCTTAAAGGGCCATTCTACATGATAGAAAATCTCGATGCAGCGTGTTAGAAATCTGGCATATTGCACAAAACTACTTAACGGGCACACTGTAGTTGATGCTCTAGCCAGTGCAACACTTACCACTCCCCTGCTCCTGTGCTTCAACATAGGTGAATAGCTTAAATATGGTAGGTCCTATAACACGTGCATTACTCATTTAGGCAGGGCTTGTTGCTGGCAATTGTTATCACTGAACATAACATACGGAGTATCTATACTAGAATTTTACTACCCGCTCTACCTTCCTTCATCGCTACTCTATAAAATATTTTACTTTTACAGTTGGCATTGGTGTTGATTGTAGAATGTAGTTTTTGTATTGAAAACAACAATCCATCCCTATTAAAAAAATAAATAATTACATAAATAAAAATAAAGAAAATTCCAGGCTAGGGCTGGGCCCATCCATGGCCCAGGCCCGGGACCTAGAGGTACACCTGGACCCCCCTTATGAGGGCCATGATCAGGCAATTGGCAAGTTCCACTGTTAGATGGGAACCAAAAGTATGTGGCATTTTTGTTTAACAACCATCAGTATTGCTTTAAAGTCATGCCATTTGGTATATGCAATGCTGTTGCTGAATTCATCCACTGGATTGACTTTACGCTGGGTGCAGAATGCACAGATTTCGTAAGGGCTTATGAAGATGACATTTTAATCACATCTACGTCATTTGAAGAGCATCTGGAGCATTGAAATATTGTCATTTATAAATTGGAATATGACAATTAAACTGAATAAGTCTCTGTTTTGTAGAGAAGAGGTACCTTTTTTAGGGAATATTTTGACACTTTATGGCCAAAAAACGCAACTGGATAAATTAAACGCCATAAAAGAATTTCCTACTCCATGCAACGTAAAGCAACTGCGTACATTTCTAGGAGTAGTAGGTTTTTACAGGAACTAAACCAGTTGACTTGCTGAAGCAGCTGTGCCATTGTTCACACTCATGAAAAAGAATGTGCCCTGGTCATGGACATCTGAACATGAGAAGGCATTTCAAGAAGTCAAACAGTTGTTTTAACAGATAGGGCAATACATCATCCTGTTTGAGGAAAACCATACAACTTATATATGGATGCTTCTGCTTACGCATTAGGATGTCAGCTTACTCAAGAAGATGAAGATGATGGCACTGAAAAAACAGTCGCTACAGCCAGCCATACACTCAAAAGCAATGAACATAATTACACAGTCAAAGCATGACGCTCTGGACACTGTCACTATAAATTACCAATTTGAAGTGAAATATATTAAAGCCAGCGATAATGCTGTTGCTGACTATCTAAGCAGGATACCCGATGAAGGTTAAAATTTGGTCAACAGTACAAGGAAGCCGTGTGAGTTTTCTGTCGCCCCGTGCAAGTAAACCCAATCACGGAACATCCTAAGCAGGCAAGAGTAATTGAAAATTTGCGGCAAGCTCAATAAACTGATCCAGCTTGTATGAAAATTAGGGCTGCATTATTGACCGCCGAGCCTACAGATAGGATAAATCTCATGTACTGCCAGGATGGGAACAGGGTGGTTTTTCACTCCTCAAGAATGAAGTCTAATTTTGAAGATTACTGGAAGCCCGTGCTACCAGAAGTAAATGTAAACGAAGTTACTTGGGAGACTCATACATTTCTTGGGCATACTGGAACTAATAAGGTTTATGAGGCATTATGTAGACAAATATACTGGCAGAAAATGCAGAAGTGTGTTACCAATATAGTTACGTCATGTGACATCTGTCAGAAGGCAAAACGGTTTCAAGAAAATCTACAATGTTCACCCAAAGCTGTCACACCTGAAAAGCCTTTGCAGTTACTGTCTGAAGATATTTTTGGACCACTCCCAAGATCGCAAGGTGGAGTTCGATACACTTTTGTCATGATGGATCTATTCACAACATTCACAAAATGATGTGCTATGGTTACCGCCAAAGGCAAAATTTTGATGGATATAGTTAAGTTATTTATCATAGAAGTGGGAAAGCCAACCACACTCTTATCAGACAGAGGCTCTCACATTACTGGAGAATATTGGCAGACACATATACGTGCATTGGATGCTATTCCTACCACATGTTCTGTTCGTCACCCACAGTCTAATAGGTCGAACACAGGATTACATCTTTGGGAACTAAACTACGTATCCACTGTAATCGGCATCAACAAGGCTAGAGAAGTAAGTTGCACCTTACTGAGTTATTGATGAACCATACTGTGCACGTCAGCCAAAGAATTACACCACAAGAGGCACTCATGTAAGCGATCAGAGGTATTGGAGTCAAGATTGCTGCCTCACAAGGAAACTATGGATGTGGAAGGCGTGTATTATGACCACGCGAAGCTTCAGGAGGAAGTTAATCATCTGATCACGGCAAGATCAATTACTGCTGTTGAACGCCGGAAGAAGTATATCAAGGCAAAAAAAAAAAATTGCTGTTGGGGATTTAGTGCTGATAAGAACTAATCCTATTTCACAGTTGTGGGAAAACGTGACCAAGAACTTGTTCCTGGTCTTTGAAGGTCCTTCTGAAATCAGTTGCATCTACAAAGATAACTGCTATGAACTTAACACCCCGATACTTAAGAGGTAAAGGGTAAATTCAATATCACACAAATGATGCGCTATTATATTAAACCAGTTATGTCACAAGCATAAGTCGTGAATTCTTTTAGGCATTTTACGTTGCAGACCAAAATGTGCTAAGCTGAAAACATTTTTTTTCTCCGACACAGAAAATGAGTTGTTTGTTACCCACTATTATAGTACTGCAGCTGTTGACATTGAGAGTTTGAAATTACTGGAGTCTACAGGCACTTTGGGGTGACGTTTACTTTTCCTGCATTGGAATTACGCAAGGTTATATGATGTGTTTTCGTCGCTGAACTAGTGTTATATTTGTCACCAGTGCCTTATTATTGTTATTGATATTAGATGGCCAGTATTTAGTGCATTAATGAATTTTGCTGCATTCCGACTACTGTGTCAATGAAGAAGCATACTATTGCCTGCTTAGTTATAAGCTTAAGTTGAAGTCTGTTGCTTGTACGTAAGAATCAGCCTATCACTTGTTTTGCATATCCTATCACTACATGGGGTAGTAAACTTTGAGATGCTGAATCACAGAACACCAGTTAATACTTTCCCCTAAATTAAGATATCTCCTTTGAAGCGTAAAGCATTCCAATTAAACCAGGAAATTTCTAGATCTCATTACTATGGTGATCAGCCTGTTTAGCCGTCGAGTTTGTGGAATGTATTTTCATGCTGTGGCAATAATTTTTTTTTGTTTTACACACACTTCTGTAGTCACCTATGCAGTGCAAGATTTTCTTATTGAGGTTTTCTTGTTGAAATTTTCTTGCTGTGGGTATAGTTGCACACACCACATTTTGCTTGCAGAGTGCAAGTTTTATTGAATTACTAAATACAATACACACCTATTATACTTAAAATTTATAGTCTACTTAGAAATATTTTCAAGTATTTAAGAATTGTTCACGACAGTCACATGCAAACAGTTGATTGTGGCTGCCAAAAATGATTAAAAAACAAGAACCAATTTAAATAATGCTTTCTTGACAGAAGAACATTTTCGGGTGAAATGTTAAATTTTCCACACAGAGTTATGAGAGTGAATAATACAAACTGTAGCTGAGTGATTGTGTAAAAAGACACTTTTTTAAGCTATACCTAACAGTGCTGCAATAGACAAAGAGCACTGCAATGAAGAATCTATACACTAATGAACTTTCCATAAAGACGATGCTAGAAGCTGGGACGTTAACTATATCTACACCTGTTGGTCGTTTTCAGAGACATAGCTGGTGGATTTAATCACCGGAATTTAAGATGATGTCGCTGGTGGCTATTCAGAACCACCTGATGGAGATCTCCTGTAGTAAATACGCAGTATACTGCAGTCAAGCAACATTTCCAGTCAGGCTGGTGGTTGGAAGTCTCTAGTCTGATTTTTTTTTGCAACTGTTACGATTATTCGAGTTAGGAAGTAACATCACTCATTGGGTAGTGCACACAGGAACTTCAGCCAATAGATGGACTAACCTACACCTCACTAATTCCAGATACTGGTTTGTTCCAAACGTTTAGTCAAATGTAATAAACGTACTCTACAGAAGGGTAAGTGTAGTAAATTTGTATAACTCCCTGTATGGTTATGTGTATCATTGCTGAAAGACAGACACATAAGATATTTATATCTGTAAATGATTGTTGTTAATATATTTTGTTTCTGATGCTCATGTGATAGTGATCATTGTTTCGTTAGTTGTCGATTAACCTACATCGTTTGAGTGATATACCCGTCCCACAAACCGACTTCAATAATCTGGAACGGGGTTTCTGTCTTATTTAGGTTTGTAACAGGATTAGTATTTATTTGGTTTTTTCTTTCAATTAATATATTTTGTGAAAACAGGTCTGTTTATTTAATTATACATTGATTCATTGCTAACATAAATATTTGAGCTACCACAACAAATAATTGTGGATAAGTAAAGGTGTTGATCATGTTTCACTACTTAAAATCTGTATTTATTGTTTACATACTATCATTTGTTTTTTTAATTTCATAGTATTGAATGTATGTTTAAGTCAGATCACAGTTACCTTATTATCAACCAAGAACTTTAAATGCAGTTAATTGCTCTATGTCATTCATTTTATGTCTTGTTTCCTATTGATTTGTGCTATGAAAAATTATATGTAAGTTAATCTTTGTTTATTGTTGTGAATAATCAAGTGTTATATGATTTTCTAAGTTCAATGCCAGAGTTTTATTTTAATTCATAATTGAATATGGTGTTTTGGTATCTTCTACATGAAGAGGAAATATCTTTTTTGACACCAGATGACATTTGTTTGTGGAGATGTTTGTCTGGCAGTTTGTTGGTTGAACATTAGTAATTACACCATAGCCATCTACAAGAAGCTTCAATTTTATTTATTAATTTTTAACTGACCACAATCAGTTATATGGTAACAAGTACTATTTTTAACACCATAATAACTGTCCAAATGATTCTGAATAATTTTGAACATTACTAACTTCTGAATATTTATTTGGTGTTCCTCGTTTCATGCCATAAATCCCTGAGTTAAAACACGCACTTTACTCCACCTGGTGCCTGTTCTATTATTTTCTTTCTGAATTTGTCTCATGTGTACTTCAGTCTCTCTGCCCACTGAGTAAACAGAGTAGTGTAGGGTAAAGAACGAAATGCATCTGTTTAGGTTCTGTAAGTTTTGGTCTCAGACTATTCCCCTACATTTGTTGTGTTTGCTGTACTAAAACATCTGTTTACAAACTCGGGCTAGGGAGGTGTTGCAAACCTAATATTGATTAGGCCTACAGAATTTTCTGAATTATTTTTCGAAAGTGTCTGATTTTCTTGAGAAAAATAATACAGATAATAAATAGGTTATTCTTGCAACTAATGTTATTTTATAAAATTGTATCCCCCATTCCATTCATATGTATTGGTGTGTTTATAATCTTAATCTAACCATCAAATGTAACAAATGGTTACATTTTCAACCATTCAGTTAACATATTTGTGTAAAGGAAGTCATTTTATTTAAATATTCAACTAAAAGTACTATACTTTTCACACATTCGTTACCTCCAAAATATTTATTTGACGCTTACAAAATTAGCGAAGTTTATGACGAAATTACATGAAAAATAACGAAAAAGTATAAAAATCGCCTCATCAAAATTGACGAAATCATGAAAATATTTTCACTGAAAACAGGTAGCTCTAGTTATGTCATAAGATGCCACTGAAATGAATGCAGCACTTATTGTTTCAGTATTTTTAAACCATACATGTTGCCAACAAAAAAACTACAAATGTGACATGTAGGGTATTTACAAAACTTTAGGATTAAAAAATGATGTTTTCTCTTAACAATAGCTCATAAATTTCTGAAAGCACACTACAATTTTATGATTCAATTATGTTGCTAAAAAAGTCAAATAATGAATTAATATCTCATCACTAATGTCTAAAAATCTTTATAGACATAGGTTACATAAATTTCAAACAAAAACACTCGCTGGACCATCCTCTACAGACCCTTCTAAACTATGTGGTGATATGCCTGAAATGGTGAGACAAAATGAAGCTTGTTTATTGAGCTGAGTCCGTAATAATCTAGAACAAAATATATAACTGTACTTTAATTAGCACCATCCTTTCCAATTTTCAGAGTTTTAGAAAACCAAGTGTGTAATACAAGTACATTATTGCACAGTAAAACAATTTGAAACTCTGGTTAACAATAACAGTAATTTTATGAAAACATGAAATTGTAAGCTTTACGAGAATGGGAAGAAATGGGAAACAAATGACATATCAAGTGTCATTGACAAGTGAAAGTAATTGTAAGAAAAGACTGTGTTATGGCGACTAAAGATGCCACAAGTTCAAAGTCATCACTTGTGGAGCTACTTACACTCCTTGCTGTCTGGCACAGTACTGCACAGTTGTTACTTTTCCACTGGTGTAGTATAGCCAGTGTGGCTAATGTACATTCAATGGCCAATTAATTAGTTTGACATTGTTGCAGTTTGTTTTGCAGTGTCACCTGGCTTCACCTGGCTTCAGTGGTGACTCGTGAGTTGTTGCCAGGTAGGGCTGCAGTTGTCAAGAGCTGTACAGGATTGTGCACTGTTTGACTGGTTGACACGCTAATGTGCAGGTGCCCCTTACTACTGAGTGGTCACAAAAGATCTAGTAGCCGACAAATATTTCATGGCCATTGGTCTATTGCGCGTTCATCAAGATTATATAGTTCCAGCTATCTATAGCCCCACCTGGCAATAGGGCTGTGCGACATTCAAAATTTGATATCGACATTCGACATGAACAAGATGTAGATAAAAGTTCGACATGTCGACTTGGACACCATGTCGACTTGGACACCATGTCAACTTGGACACCATGTCGACTTGGACACCATGTCGACTTGGACACCATGTCGACTTCGACACCATGTCGACTTCGACACCATGTCGATTTCGACTCCATGTTGATTTCGACATCGTGGCAATTTCGACACAATTTTAATTATTTCCCCGCGTGTCGAACAAGTAAATATTGCCATACATTTTATTATATCTACAGCCCTACCATGATGCTTCGTAAATTGATATTAGTATTTCGGATGGCGAACAAATCATTGAAGCTGGAATGTATGTGTTACAAATGTTGCTCAGGAAAGAATTATATTCATATTCAGTTTACCAAGCCTATAATCTGCTTGTTGATGTGCGACACTGCGAGGTGCGACCATTTGCTTTGTTGACGTTAGAATAGTATTATATGCGACAGGATGTTCAGCTTTAATCGTCGTGTTGCACTTATTGTGTTGTGGTAGTAGCCACGAGACAATAACACATAATCTGGTTACTGTAAAGGTGGGAGTGGATTAATAATTTGGCTTTAATGTTTGAATAATTTTGTTTGCATTAAATGCTAACGATCCTATGTTTACATTCTTGTCTTCATATTGGCGGCTGGTGATAGTATTTTTTTTTTTGTAACTATGCCATCCCAATGTACTTAATACATTAAAAAAAGCAATAAACCATACATTGTAAAATAAATTCGTGTGCTGCATCACAGCCTTCATGCAAGTACGGGTAATTTTAAACTAGCCATACCCATGTATTTTTTACAGTGTATCGTGGTAAACGTACAGTAAATACAAGTAAAATAACAAAACTACAGTAGACGTATTTTTACATGCTGTTGTGTAAAATAACCCGTACTGTAAGGGTAAAAGAAAATTAGAATTATTTTGCTTTCGTGGTTGTGGCAAGAATGTTACTGATGAATAAGTTTTATTTTCTAAATATCAGTTTAACAATTAGTTTCGAGCGCATAAATTAGTTTAGCCAATGAATTTTTATATTTTGACAATGTTTAAATTTTCAACATTCATTTTAAACGACTGAAAATGTTTCTAGTCTTAGAGGATTCCAACCCATGACCTTCAGACTATCAGCTCAGCATTATAACCACAAGAACACAAGTATTCGATACTCATTTAAGCTCGTAAGTTCAGCGGTAGAATTTCATCGATAGAATACATGAACAACTTATGTAATAGGATATTTTAGACTAATTGGAAATATTTTGACATACTGTACACCAATTACCAAGTTTTATTCCACTCTACGCGTATATCTGCTGAATTATATTCTACAAGTAAGCATAATATAGTACGTCATTGTATGCGACGATCTAGTTTTCAAAACC
>PNEQ01031769.1:0-16526 GCA_003012365.1 Medauroidea extradentata
TAAAAGTGTAGAAAATTCTGTAGAACGAAAGAAATCAAAGTTGATTTCTGATTTTTTTGTGAAACATTAGCTCTAACAAGAACTTTCAAAGGGCACTTTTTATTGCACTGTTGTAATAAATTTTTATATTTTGTGTAGTTAATACTGTATTTTGTTTTAAGTTACTACGTGTTAGTATTGTAAAACCTAGAACTTTTGTGTTTGTATTATCTGTGTTGACTGTATTAATTTTATTAAATAATGTTTTATTAAAATAGAACGAAGAAAGATGCGGGGTGGTTGGGGTGGATCTTTCTTCTTTCTATTTTTTTGCATATTCCATTCAGAGATTATTTTATATTTCTAATATAATAAATCTACAAGTCACTAAAAGTCACTTTTTTCCATCAAAAAGTCACTTTTTCCACTTTTTTAAAGCTTTTAACCTGTTACAAGCCCTGATGGTGTACAAGAGCATTCGTCGTGATGTTCTATTGCTTCATATGTTGTGCGCTCAGTCTTTCAGGCACAGGTACGATGCACTCAATTCAAATCACAACTGCCGCAGTTTATAACCAATTTTTGTCTTTTCTTTTTTGTTTTTCATTTCACAACATGGCAGCTACAAGAAGTAACCCTACGAACCACATATTCCACCGTTATAGATGCAGGGACATATTTATAATCCATTTTTATTGTGATTTTTTTTTACATACTATAAAGATTTTTTGATTGTTCCTGAAGATGGCCTCATAAAATCCGGTATTCGTAAAATGGGGATTCTACTGTATGTTTGCAAGTAAGTATCTTAAGTTGTAAGCAGACATGCTGTAAAAAATGCACACACACGTTTCATCCACAATCTAATATCTGGAACAAAAAAAGGGAAGGGGGAGCCTTGTAGAATATTTGTAACAAACAAGCACATTACAGTAATGTATGCTGTATTTTAAATATTGAAAACATGCTTGCCTTATAAATTAAGCATGTGAATTTTAAGAGATAAAAATTGTAAAGAAATTTTTATTGTATCAAATTTTAGAAAGAGCTGGCAGTGTGTTACGTAATTATTTTTGTAGTGGGTATAAATGGTTACTAAGAGTCAGTGATGTAAAATTTTGAAAATTCTTGAAGTTCTATTTACTTCTATTACCATATTTATAAAAGGAAAGTATTTAAATACGTTAAACATTATATGCTTTTAGGTAGTACATCAGACTTGGAGAAATACGCTGTTTGGGGTGTATACAGTAAAATCCCATTGTTACAACCCCTTTTATTTAGACGGTCCCGTTTTACAACCCTTTTTTGAGCAACCGTGAAATTTCGGGTTGAAAAGTCGAAAATTTAAGGAAAATCAGCTGGAAAAAATTTTTTTTATTTTACTTGGTGCTTATCCATTTTGCATTTTCTTTGGCGAGTCTGTGCTGTAAGAAACTCACTGCTAAAAGTAGATAACACCCCTCCCGACTGTCCACGCCAGCCAATACCCATTCGCTGTTTCCTACCTCCCTTCTTCCCCCCCACCACCAAAAACACAAATTGTGTTTGTAGTTTGCACGCACATCAACTGCTACTGCCTGTCTTGTCTACTTTGCCTTCAGGGTTGCCTGATCATAAACGAAGTACTAGTCTCATACAAGGAAGAAAAAAATTCCATACAAGGCATCAAAATTCTCTTACTACACTTTTGATGACCTTCTTTTTGTGCACCTGCGTGCTACTAACACCTTACAGGCCCGGTGATTAATAGTTCTCTATTCTCTTATGACAGCAATTTTATATCGTACATTGAGTAAAAAACCCCTGAATCCTCGTACAAGTACAAGAATTCTTATATATCTGGCAACACTGCTTGCCTTGTCCTCAGCTCCAGACAGTAGTGTACATCACAGCTGCAGCCACACCACCCCCACCCATACTGTCTGATAGTCACGTGCAATTAGCATCCTGTTTGGCTGCAAAGCAGAGCCTTGTATTTGTTTCTGTGCCTGTAGATAGCTCATTGGTTGGTGGGGGGGGGGGGGGGTGTTGAAGAGAAAACACCTTTTTACCCCTTCCTCACACCACAGCAAAAAAAAAAATACTTACAGTCCGTAAAAGAAGCCCAAAAAAGAAAGAAAGAAAACAATCCAATTTCTCGTCTTTTTTTTTTCTTGCTACACTGTGCTGTCCATTAGAGTAGAGCTCTGTTTGACAACTTCCGCTGTATTATTGATCACTCTGCATGTGAGGCTTGTAGCTGTGCTGCGGCGTAAAAACTGCCTATGATGCAAATACAACTAGTGTCGTTGCCATGTGCTGATAAGGTTGATTACGTACTTTCATTCAAAAAGGGAGTGATAAGAGCAACTGCGGCCAGCCTGCAGAGAGCCACTTGGCCTCTATCTGCAGTGCATAGCATTAAACTGGTATTATATTTACTATAGGCCTAAGATTTTGAGCAACAATTAATTCAATCATTATTTTATACGTGACAGCACCTTGAAGAGTCATTTTTTAGTCCTTTTGAGGGGCTCCAAATTAGTATTCCTAATAGGCATATTGGTTTTTCAGAAATGTAGACTTTTTTTTAATGTTTGTTCTTTAATAAACACTGTAATCGGTATTGCTTAAAATCTTGTAATAGCAAAACCAAACCATACAAAAATTCTTGCACAACTACAGAAGAACATAGACTCAACGGCTGTACTGAAAGGCTTAAAATCGTTGCAGTTTTTTTTTTTTTTTCACTTAAATAAAGCAAGTTATTCTGTTGTGGTCTGAGTATCATGCCAGGCGAGCAGGATGGATCACGCATGCACAGCCAGCTGAGAACAAGAACAAGTTAAGCCAATGCCGCTCGGCCACTCTTCCCTCCCCTATCCTTCACAACCAGACTGAGTGCGCAGCTGGCGCATTGCCAAGCCAAACGCGTCACGGCACACTGGGTTTTCTAGTAACGAAATCTATATAATAAAATCTCAAGTTAATAAGTTTACTTTTCTATGATAAATTGAAGCCTTTCGCCTGGCTATTGGGTTTACTGGTTGCATAATTGCTGCAGAGCAATGTGAGTCTCAAGAAGGTTCTTAAGATACAGAGCATGAGAAAATGGGTAACCCTTCTTGAGTTAGAGCTAATCTTTATCCAGTGAGTGACTACCGAGTAAGCCAACAGGAAAAGCCCTAGTAATAATAGCACAGGGAAGGTGAATATTCACATAAATCAAGGGAATGGCATCTGTCACTCGCCTGAGATTGATTTTCATGGGTTGGTATGCAAGTAGGTTTCATTAAAGAAGAAGACCATGTAAATTATGTTTCACAGAATGTGTATACAGTATTCACTACAGAACACAACACTTGGAACAAGTTATACATCTGTTTGAACATAGTACACATGAGTGATGATCAAGGTTTCTGTCTGTCTCAATTTGATACAAACAAAGCTTCACAATGGTTCGACACAAGATACAACAAGATTTATGGCATGAGATACAAAAGCTTAGACTACAACGAGACACATGAATTAGACAAGATGCTGCGGGCCATTTCGACATGAGATACCACAAGCCATAGGTACTCTTCACTGACTTGACAAGTTGCTTCGGGCCGTTTCACCATGAGATACACGACATGGCACTTAGGGCCGAGACGTACTGGAGCGAGACTTGTATTACCAGATGAAAATTAAGAACTTGCAAGCGGTAGTGAGTACTTGGCGTTAAAGTTGAGTTAAACATCTACATAACTTCCAACTCTTTAACACCGTCCGCCTGTCCGGGGCAGGTGAAATCACGTCAGGGCAGGCAAAATAAAAACTGCAACAGTCTGGCGGACAGTTGCATGCAACGACCATCGCAGATACAATGAGAGCACGCAAACAGCAGAGATATTGTACAAGAATGTAGATACTTGATTTTCGCAATGTGTGTAATTGCAAAATTTTTGCAAAATTCTCCATCTGTGCTTGAAACTGCGAATTTATGGAAGTAGGGCTAAACTTTTTTGAGTTTTCCGTAGTGAATTTGAGATAATGTTTGTACAAGAATCTACCAAATAGGTTTTCGACTGCTAAAGTGAGTTTTGATAGCATCAAAGAAAGTATAAATTAAAACATGATAGTGGCGGTTTTTTAAGTTTAGGCAAAACAGCGAAAACTATGAGGATAAAATTATTGCATCTTAAATAAGAAATATAAACGTGAAGCATGAATAAACACAATCAAGGTATTAAGGTTATTCTTTAGCGCATGTTTCTGCACCGTCAAATTACATAAAAACCTATGCTGTTTGGTAAAATATGAAGTACGTAAATAAATTTGTCACAGTTTTAAATTGTTAGGTATAATGGACATTGGAGAGTTAATATAACCTAATTAACTGAATAATAATTTTTGTCTAGTAATTAAATGTCTGATTTTACAGATGGAATAAATGACAGTATATTATTCTAGCAATCTACGCTGTTTTATAAACGTATAATCCCAATTACATTCATATGTATGTGTATTTCTTTACGTATTGTATAGACCTAAACAAATCATAAAATATGTAGATTTTCAACCACTCAATAGATTTGTTTAAAGTAATTATTTTATTTACGTAGGCCTACTTAAATAAGTAAGATATGTACATCGTATTCATTTGTATTCATTCATTTGTTACTGCTACAATATTTTTTGACATTTAAAAAAAAATTAGCAAAATTTATTACTAAATTACATGAAAAATAGTGAGATCACCTCTTCAAAATCAGTGAAATCATGAAAATAGTGTCATTGAAAACAGGTGTCTTTTGTGATTAATAGTAGTTGTAAATTCCAACTTTTTTTTTCACGGGCAGATTGGATGGCAGACTGGTAGATTTTTTAAAGAAATTTCTTAAAATCTAACCTTGTATCCGTATAATAGTGCTGTGTTCTGCGTTGTGAGAATTTTTTTTGCATCGGTACAGTTCTCTGTCAACGAATCAAATGTTTTCTACTTTGGCAATAATAGGAAGGCGACAGTACTGCCATAAGATGCATTGCAACTATTGCTACATAGCAAACGAGGTAAAATAGAAGAAAAATTGTTGGGGAACATGCTGAGTATTCTACCTCCTCATTATTCCCATCATGGTCAAGAATGTAGTAGCACTTGTTATTATACAGATCAAAACCAAGATGTGTGAGATTGGGTACCAAGTCCCACATTGCTGTGTGAAGGATCTTGACAGGCTATCCCTTAGTCCAATTCACTGCTTAAACCAGTCTGGAATGCTCCGAGAGCCTGTGTAAGTTACTTGACATAGGTATGAGAAGACAGCAGGACTTTAATTCATTTTTTCTACAGTTGTAATTACAGTGCTGTCTATTTTTTCAGATACATACTACAATACTGGGAACTTGAAATAAAAATATTATTACAGTTAACCTAATATTTCTTAAATACTTGACTTACTGAAAAACTTTTAAGTATAGAAGCTTAATTGAAAATGAAATTATTCTGAACTTTCTTTTCTAATTTGATATTTTTTGTTCTTCATGTGTTCATGTTTTATCACGTTAGTGACATACGAGCAGTTACATAGTATTGGCTGCTAATCATCATAATGTTGTTTAGGTATTCACTTTCTAAGGTTCAGTTGTAACGTGAGTAAATTTTTAGGTGTGTATAGTGAGAGGTACTGTACGTAATAAAAAACTGTAAAATGCACAAGCAAAGTAAGCGTGATGTGTGTTGATGTAGTTCCATGCAAAGGCTTGTACGTATTCTTGTATTATGTGGCTTTTTCTATTCAGCTGCTCCTGTTAACCACCAGAAGATCAGTGTCAAGGCACGGCTAGGAGTTGGTTCCACACCGACAACTCGTACTGGTAGTTTGCAGTTTGTGCCAGAAAAGAAGCATGTCGTGGTGAGTACAGCATCTCTCAGTACTGTCCCACATAGCAGCTTCCTCTGGACAACTTTTTTACAGTAAAATTTCCGTTAACAAATAGTTTATTAAACAAAATGCCCCATACAACGAAGTAAAATATTTGGTTCCACCAAACCCCTATAAGAACAACACATTTTAACTTCCAAATATCAAAATTTATTTCGTTCGAAACTGTAATATTTCCTTTGTAATGAATGGCTGGTTTCCCATGTAAATAATAATATTCTACAAGCCACTATTTTTTGTATTTGTCCTCGTTCTAAAAATATGTGAATACTGTACCTAAATGCACAGAATCAAAAACTGTAAATAAACATAAACAACACCACTTTACTTTCATGGTTTCATGATACACACAATGTGCGTAAGCGGCACTTTGCATAAAATGGTCAGCCAACTCATACTGCAATTTAAGCGCTCGTGGGGGGTTGATTTTCATACCATGGCTTTGGTATGGCAACCATTTCTGAATCCCACATTACCATGGTGATAAGTGCGCATTCGGAACAGTGATATAGCACCACATTGTTTATTGTTTGGTTTTCAGTTACCAAAAGTCTGATATTTATCCATGTGGTTAGTTCTGACTTTAACATGAACACATTTCCAAAAAATGTAACTGCAGATAACAATGTTGTAAATTATAAAAGCGTTTGATCAAGGTGAAAAAAGAGTGATATTGCTAACTATTTCGACATCCGGACATACACTGTCAACCATAATTTCAAATTGGGGGCGGATTGAAAACTTTAATGCCTTGGTCGACACAAATAGGAAACATGTTAAAGTACAGTAGAGTCTCGTTATAGCGAAATGTCACGGTTCTGGATTTGAACTTCGCTATAACCTTGTCTTCACTATAGCCAAATTTGGCCGATTCTGACCCCTATACCCAAAAATTGCATTAAAATTGTCTTTAACCTTTTTTAATTACAAAGTAGTACCTTATTTTAAGGAAATTTAGGTTTATTTTAACAGGTAAGTATACGCTGATTACAATGATACCCAACAAGTATGGGTGTAACTATTCGCTAAGTCAAAACGGGTCAAAAACTCCGCCATGTCATGTAAGTATGGCTATCAATCACCGGACCGCCTCAACAGTGTCCCGCCGCGCAGGGGCACAGCAAGAGTGCACATGCCGTTAGTCAAATATGATTACACTGCCGGCCGCTGCAGACCAACGTAACCAGTTTGACGAGTGTAGCAATTTATTTATTTTGGCATGAATGCTCAGATGATGATTCTGTGTGCCCTTTCACACTGTGGCACGTGTCGAATAATTTGTGCACTTTCCCATATAAAAGTCAGCTTGGACGGGTGAATGTAATTGTTCACTTGTCCGTTCGGCAGGTAATGCTAGTGTTATTTGTTAGCAAAAATAAGCGACGCCAACATTGGTAGTTGCTTTATTTTCATGCACTAGTAGTGAACTGTGTTTAGCGGCGGCACAAAGTTAAGTTCGAAGCCAATTAGTAATAACAGAAGTGTGCGCACGTGTATGCATTGACTTTGAGCAAGGTCACAAGTTTGTGATTTTATTCCGGCAGCGTGCAGACAGAAAACATGTCTGACCTACGTGAATACTACCAAATTTAGATAGGCAGTTTGTTGAAAAGCTGTGCTAAAACTAGACATGCTTATTTTCGCACACGGCCCACCACCCGTAATTTTTTTTTTTACTTTTTATTTTTTATTTCTTCTCCTTCAGCTTTCCAAACAGACTTGTTCCAAGATAAAAAAAAGTGACTTACTCTTGTTCCCACGCTCTTCCTGACGCAGTGTAAGGTACTTTAACAATGCAACGGCCATATAATTAGTTTACAGTAAATGTTGAAATTGCCATTAAACTAAAAGATAAAAACACGTACTGCCGACTATGTGAGCACAGAGGTGAATCAGAACAGCAAATGCACTGACACAGGAGACCGTAACGCTAATGCGTCCTCTCATCCGCCATCCTTGTTGCTTATCTCAAAAAACTGAAGGTCTACGAAGTAAAATATGAGATGTAGCAAGCTAAGCAGAGATAAGCACGAGTAGTTGTGTGGGTGCGTGTGTGAGTGAGAGAGACAGCACTATCATTTGTCTCTGCGCAGTGTGCGTGTGTGACTCAGGTGTAGCACAGCCGGCTGTAATTATTCGTAGTGAAGAAACAGAATATGTCCACTGTTATTCAGTCAGAACACGCAGTTCTTGTTCCAAATAGCAGTGTCGTCATCTGAGCTGAGCGGAAGCTCCTTATAATTATAAAAAAAAGAATAGCGGGGATTGAGAATACTGTCGTAGTTGCGGGGCTCGCCTGTACGTATATCAAAATCAAAAATTTAAATCCAACATCGTAATCAGTAAATAAAATCATAAAAGCAAGCTGTATACGAAACTACACACGGTTGAAAGCACAGTGATTAACTACGGAAACGTAGCCGTTGGACCTGGGTTAAAAAGAGTTAGGGTTAAATAAAGGGCAAATTTCCATTTTTAGAACAACACGCACGCTCCACTATAACAGAAAGCTGTCAATGATATTTATAATTTTTGCTTTTGCAGTGTTTGGGCTTTATATGCCTCTTTGTACGACGGTCATAAGTTAAGTGCTTCGTGTACATTTAAGGCCACGTGCCAGAATTTTTACTCTAATTTTGATATATTATTAAATTAGCCATGCATGATGTCTTGAAGTAAGAACACTATGCCCGGCATACAGATATATATATATATATATTATATAGACACACACACATATTGTGTTCATTTCTGTAATATACATATTTTACAGCCGACAAATATACAAACGCCAGTAACAATTTCGCAATAGTAAAAGTTTGCAGGTTAAAAAATTTTCAAACAATATTGAAACGAAGACTTGATAGACCTATTAAAATTACTTCAATGTCATTAATAATTATTTCAGTTTTTTTCGTCCACACGTGCAGATGTTATATTTTGTGTCGGTAAATATATCGGTACATTTAAATACTAATGTGACGTTCATTAAGTCGTTGAACATTGAGAACCGAAGATTGAGGTTTATAAAGACTGTTGGTGCTGATTCTGTTTGTTTCCTTATAGAATTGACAGAACTGAGGTCCCGAGGAACAGATCATCCCATCACTATTCATAATCTTTGAAATAAATAACAAGTCAACTTTGTAATTGTTATTACAGTAGACTCTCGATTATCCGTGTGCGGATTATCCGATTTGCGGACTAACCATATAAAGTATTTCACTTAAAATAGTTAAAAAAAAGTTTTAAAAAATTTGTCTTAATAAATTGTTGGTTATTTATAAATACATGCTGTGTTTACTCGCATGTTCACCAATGTGTTATGCTTGCAACCATATTTTGATGGCTTCAAGAAGATTGAAGTCTTTTTAAGCAGGCGAAATAGTTAGTGTCGCGCATGCATGGATTAACAAGACGAGATTTATATCTTGGGTGAATAAAATATCTGTGATTTCTTTATTATTTGTATTTTTAGATTACCCTCTAATCAATAATGTGAATAATCAAGAGGGTACTGTATTAAATTGTTGCCTTTTATTGCAGGAATGAATTTGACTTTTTTTCTTTCTATTGAATTCTAAAAAAAGGTAAAAGTGGATTATCCATGATTTTGAATTATCTGAGGCATCAGTCCCTTCCATTACTGCGAATAATCAGGAGTTGACTGAATTTTGGTTGCCTTTATAATTTGCAGGATATAGCCGAATGGAAGGGAAATGTCAAAAGAAGTTTTGTTGTTTAGAGAAATTCTATGTTGACTAGAAATCAGCTGCGTGAAACCGTTATTTAACAAACACCTTAAAACAAACATGTAGTTTTTTTGGTCCCTTTAGTTTTGTTAGATACAGTAGAGGCTTTACTGTATCATGGAAAAGTTCTTCAAAGAGCAAGGAAGAAACAGTTGTCTAAATTCCTAAATTAAATACTTTTTGTCAGCTTATACAGTGACACCCCGTATTTACATTTTTCAGGGAGACATGGTCGAAAATTGTTAATAGTGGGAAATTGTAAATTATTGGAAATCTCAAATAATTCATTCACCTTACCTTGTTATGTAATTTATTTTCTTGTAGTTTAATAAATACTTCAAGTAAAGTCAATCTAAAATCAAAATTGCAGTCAAGCAGTGCATTTAGGCCATCACACTGTGAGGGTGCTGCTGCTTGGTGCAGTTAACTCACCAACAGCAAGCAAATATTTAAGGTTATGTTGAAATATTTTGGTATTCACTATTTAACCCACTATTGATCAAAATGCTCAAGTTGAGAAACTGTCGTGCACAATTGAAAGTACTGTACTATATTCAAGTTTTATGTTTGTTGACGACGGGGTGTGCTTACAATAAGACCATGGTTTCACTCATACTGTAATTTGTTTACCGGTAAACAGTTTCGAAGTTACATCATCACTCAAAATGTACATCAGTATTCGTTGGTATAGTAATATGTTTCAAAATTAATTTACTGTTGTAGTGCTCCACAAATCGCGGGTGGAAACACCAAGAAAAATTTAATGGGTCACTGTTGCAGCATGCTCAAGCCCTGGTTAAAACTGCTTGTTAACTATGTATCTTTCATGTGGAAAGTACAGTTTTTTAAATGGCTGCTTATTCCAGATGATGAATGATGTACACACCATTTTTCTCCTCACATGTTGGTTTTATTAGCAATACCCAAAAGTTTACACCACATTTGGAATTCATCGTAACATTGTTTACGTCACCAAATTTAAAACAGAAGTGCACGTAAGTTTCCACGTGGAACTGAAGTATGTCACAGGCCGAAAAGAAATTACACGAGATGGTGTTGGCCAAATCACATTGTTAAAAACTAAGGGCCGATATTATAAACCTCTTTCGAATGACAACCAACTGCTATCCCCATAGAGGAAGCATTGGTGAGCAGTTGGTTGTCATTCGAAAGAGGTCTATACGGCCCTATGTCTGCATCCTTAAGCCGCATGATTACATCAATCTACAAATGAAACCAAAATAAGGTACCCTAAATGAGGTTACAAATTAAGTGTTACAACTAAATCATTATGTGCACTAAGTACTGGGAATAAACTTATAAACTTCCCTGTCCTACATTGTTCCCATGCTAAACATGTCGGCACTCTACAACTGCACCTAACTGTAGCCAAACACTCCAAGTGAATTCACAGTACAGAATCACAACGCCCACAACCCAGAGTCAACACATGTAGGCCTAATGGCTGCCAAACACCAGTCACACTTCCTTCTCCGCCTCACCACCCCTAACTGCCATTCAATGCACTAAAGCAACTAAGCGTTATCAAAAGTTAAAAAGTAAGTAAATTTATACTCATTAACTACAGTACATCTCATATAAAAATATTGCGTTTCAAAAATTAATAACTCTTTTAATTACAAAATACATAAAGTTAAATATTTTATACTGCATGTCATTTGATTGGCCCACACTGGCCCGCACAAAACATATCACTTTTCTATCACACACTCTAGTTGCAGAGGCGCACCTGACCACTACATCGAAACTGGTTATCAATACAGTAATCCTCTGAGTTACGAAACACGCGACTAACGAAAATTCACAGTTACAAAAAAATTACGGAAAAAAAATCCCCGCGAATGATCTGCATGCCTATCTAGAAAGCAATGCACATCTATATCTCTCTCCAACTATTGTGTCGTTGACCTCGCGGCGCACATCTGTCTCGCTCACACTGCGTGACCTTGACTATAATCATGCAGCGCGCATTGGCAGACTGCAGTATCGCTTGTGGTCTCGTGAGGTGTAGAGTTACGGTAGTGTTGTTTACAGTAACTATGTTATCGAAATGTAAGAACGAGTGCTCTGAAACTACAGTTAAGAAAAAGAGATGTGTTATTACATTACAGAAAAAGCTGAACATTTTTAATATGTATAAAGACGGGAAAACGCTTTCAACAATCGCACGGGAAACGAGTCGCCCTGTTTCAACTGTAGATACCATCCTGAAGGACGCAGATCGTATCGTTGAAAGTACGAAAGGTGCGGTAACGTTGAACAGCACAATTATTTCTAAGAAGAGGGTGGGCCCAATTTCGGAGATGGAAAAAATGCTGTGTCACTGGATCGAGGACATGACACAAAAACGGATATCGTTGAGCTTTCTTACTATCGAGGAAAAAGTTAGATTATTGTATGAAGATTTGATGAAGAAAACTGACAAAAAAGACACGGAAAGTACATTTAAAGCTAGCGCAGGATGGTTTGAACGATTCAAGAAGTGTGCCAACCTCCGCAACATAAAGATAACAGTTGAAGCTGCAAGTGCAGATGTGAATCCGGCAAAATACTTTCCGGAAATAATCGAGGAGGGGGAATATTTGCCTGAGCAAATATTTAATGTGGATGAAAATGCTCTGTTTTGGAAGCGGATGCCAACATGGACATTTATTTCAAAGGAAGAGAAATCAATGCCTGGTTTCAAAGCTGCAAAATATCGCATCACTGTTATGGTAAGTTGTAATGCTTCCATCAACTTGAAGCTTAAACTGCTTACAGTTTATCATTCCCAGAACCCACGGGCATTTAAGAAATGTGACATGAGTAAGTTGCCTGTGATTTGGAAAGCTAACACCAAGGCATGGGTTACACGTGCATTGTTTGGAGACTGGTTTATCAATCATTTTGTTCCTGAGGTAAAGGAATATTGCACACGAAAAAAGATCCCATTTAAAGTACTGCTACTCTTGGATAACGCACGTGGCCATCCTGACTATGTTCATCCTGACATGAAAGTCACCTATTTCCCTCCCAGAATCATCTCACTCCTGCAGCTAAATGATTAAGGTGCTATTGAGACACTGAAAGCGTACCACCTGCGGCGTACATTTTCACAGGCAATCAAAAGCGGTTCACAGTTGTAAAGAAACCACCCTTCATGACTTTTGGAAAGGGTACAATATCCTAAATGCAGTAAAAAACATTGCATCGTCTTGGTCTGAATTACAGGTTTCAACACTGAATACAGTGTAGAAAAAATTGTGTCCAGAAATGGTTAAAGAGTACAAGGGTTTCGTTTATGGAAAGCCGACTGAGACAGATTCTAAGCTAGGAGATTTTCAGCAAGCCATGGAGATGTGTGTCAAGCTGGCACAGCAATTAGAGCTTGAAGTGGACGCAAGTGACATCAACGAGCTTCTGGAGAGCAACATTAAGGAACTTACTAATGATGATCTCACCGAGTTGGAAGAATTACACAATTCAGTTGAAAATAAACCAACTGAGTCACCAATCATGGACGAAAAAACATTCACAAAAAAGGGACTGGCAGCATTGTTTCAGTTAATAGATTCGGCACTATTGAAATTAAAATCTATGGATTCTGACAATAAACTTTTAAGAATGTTCGTCGGCGTGTTCATTGTGATATCTCCAGCTACAAGGCCATCTACGAAGAAAAAAAAAAGTGTGTGACAACACAATCAACACTCGACATGTTTGTGAGACGTTCTCAGAACGACCCACACCCAGATGATCCACGACCTTCAACTTCTGGAGAGGGTCTGGAAGAAATTGGTACACAAGATTCCCCATCGCCCTCTCCTTTAAATAATGAAATTTCCGACTCTCCTTAGTGCCCTCTCCCCTCCTAAAACTAGGAAAGACGAGAGTAAGAGAGAGAGAGAGAGAGAGAGAGAGAGAAATGTCAGAACTCTGCTGTGTTTATGCGTGCCCACCTGCCCCTCCCCCAAACAAAACACGGAGATACAGTAAACACTCACATTGAAACACAATTATACCTGATATAGTAAAACCCATCAAATACAATAGCTCAACATTAACCAAAACTAGACATAGTACAGTACTAGAAATGCATAATTTTCGATACACAACAAACCAAAATAAACACACACAAAGTCTAGTCCAACTTCAAGCAAACACACCTGGCTTGCTTCCATAACTCTCAAAATGCCACCAAAGCAAAACAACCATAGCAAAACAAAATTAAGTTCTTACATGAAACTGTAGTCAAATAGTTGTGAGAATGAATTCACTTTATCATTAATAATTTATTGCAGCACAAAAACAATAAGTCATTAATACAAACTTTAATACAGTCAATTTTTTGTTGACGTATAGCAAGCATAGCTTCATTTACATATATCCTTAAGTCCCACAAATCAGAATCATTATACAAATCACTCAAAACCATAAACATTGTATCCTCCAGTAACATTACACAAAAGCCACTAGTCAATAATGTTATGTTTGTACAAGGTCATTGCAGAACACTCCTTAACAGCAGACTGAGACTGATTTATTAATCACTCCAATGATTACATTTTTCAACAGTAGTGCCAACTTCACATAATATAACTACTCTGTTGACACCTACAATTTCCCTTTGTATAGGTCGAAATTGCCTTACAACAAAAAATGCTTACAGGGAGGCTGCTCAGCGACACACACATGACCTTAACATCATGCACTTTGGAACGACGACAAGACTCCCTAATTGACAAGAAAGATTTATGCCTTATATTAATCTTGAAAAATATTAACACACTGCTTTCTAAAACGTCCTTACTACTTCACACCTTCCATTCAACTCAATTGTAGTGCTTCCTTCTCACTGAGCTGTAGCCATAAACTGCCACTCAGAGGTAAACACAATAAACATACAACTTTTCCCAAGTGCACATAAATCATTAAAAATCACAATGATAAAACAAATCTATAAGAATAGGTTCATAGACTTACTGCTATAACTCTGCCATTTCTTGTTTTCAAATTAAACTTACCAATATTTAGCTGCACATTGTGATGTTAAATTTAAATCCCCTACTGTAGTAAATATATTCGAAAACTATCAAGCTCAGACCTTCTCATAAATAAGCAACTCAAATGCAAAATTAATAATTAAAATCTCAAATTCATTAAGGTTTAGTCCAGTTTCACAGAGGCACTATCCTCCTTTCAAAGAAAAATACATTAACAGTAAAAGAAAGAAGTTTCATACCGTAGAAACCCGATTTTATATTTCCCTGAATTACATTTTCCCTTTAAATACACAATATTTTCTAGTTCCTGTTATTTTCCCTATGTTAACAGTGTATTATATTCCTGTAATTTACACTTCCATTGATATTTGCTTTCCCTATTTGCAATTATTTGTTTTATGAAGCTAACATAACAGTATTTGCCCTCCACTTACAAATTAAATGTTGATATCATGGAAGAAGGATGAAATTTCAATAGAGAGAAAACTGTAGCCTGTACCTGTAGATGTGTACGAAAAGTTTTAAAAACAGAAGGGCAATTTAATCTATGTCTGTAATACCTATAAATCACACCTTTTCTTAATGTATGCTCAGTAGCATGTTGAGGCTAAATAAAATTTTTTGTAAGAATATTGATTATACTTACAAAGACTTTTTTGTCACATTGTACATCTGTCCTGCAATTATGTATTTATTTGTAAACATTTTTAATCAATATATTTTTTGTTACAGTTTTTGCTATTTCCCTCTACTGTATTTACACTTTCCCCTCAATTACACCATTTTTAATTTGTTGCTTAGAAAGTGTAATATAGGGGTTCTACTGTAATTATTTAGTACACAAATTACTTAATTTTCAATGTAAGTGTTGTTGAAGTACAAATTCAGAATGGTGATACTTTTCTTATTGGACTGAAGCTCTGGTGGTAACCCAAACTTATTTCAATCAAATAAAGGCAAACGTCAGACTTCCATACTTCAAATATTATGCTATGAAATTCACACTTCCATAGACTGTTGTTACAGCCAAATTTTTCGTTACATAAATTTTTAATGCAAGGTTCCGTAGTCTAATTTTTACAAACTGTTTTTATTATTTAATCCAGAATATGACAAATATGGTGCAACCTCAATGCAGTTATTGTTCACATAAAAAAAATCTGCACACAAGTCCATTCTTATGACTCAGTTATGAAAACAATTGCAACTTACAGTAAAAAAAAATGAACATGAGAAACCAACTACACTAGACCCCCGATTTTACGAATACTCACGGTTCCTCTTATCACATTCGTAAAATCGCTACCTTCGTAAATTCGATAGCGGCTTATTTTGCCCCCCCCCCCCCTGCCGAAACAGAAAATTTTAAAATTGCATTTTTTCAGCAAAGTGTCTCTAGGCCCCGACTTCCGTAGCGTTTCGCGGGAAATTAATTAACGTAATAATGAAAACATAAATTGATATCAGTAGCCAGACGTCACACTGTTGAGCGGTAGATATGACTGACCCTTGTCACCAAAAAATGAGAAAATCGAGATTCCGAGTGTCTTCTCTCGAGCGAATGGCCCGACTCCCGTAGCATTTAACGGAAAAATAAAGTAAGTGATAGTTGAAATATAAATTTATATCAATAGTCAGACGTCTTACGATCAAAAGAACACCGCTAAACAATATATATGACCAATCCTTTTCCAAAAAAAAAAATGAGAAAATCGAGATTCCGAGTGTTTTCTCTCGAGCGAATAGCCCGACTCCCGTAGCATTTAACGGAAAAATAAAGTAAGTGATAGTTGAAATATAAATTTATATCAATAGTCAGACGTCTTATGATCATAAGAACACCGCTAAACAATACATATGACCAATCCTTTTCCTAAAAAAAA
>PNEQ01031778.1:8752-38560 GCA_003012365.1 Medauroidea extradentata
TTTTTTTTTTTTTTTTTTTTTTTTTTTTTTTTTTTTTTTTTTTTTTTTTTTTTTTTTTTTTTTTTTTTTTTTTTTTTTTTTTTTTTTTTTTTTTTTTTTTTTTTTTTTTTTTTTTTTTTTTTTTTTTTTTTTTTTTTTTTTTTTTTTTTTTTTTTTTTTTTTTTTTTTTTCACACCTTCAAAATACGGCATGCCTGTTAAAACCATTATTTGGGGTTGCGATAACTTTTCCCGGCGAATTTTCTTGGGTTGCTCCCGTTTATCCTGCTCCTTTTTGGCGCAGTGCCTGGAACACTCGCCTCCCACCAAGGCGATCCGGGTTCGATTCCTGGCGGGTCGGTCCTTGCATTTCCCCCGCCCTACATCGTGTCAGAAGACCTAGACATTGAGTGCTGAACAATATATTCTTCGCTTCAGTACCTTGCTCGCCTTATATCTAGAGACCTGAAAAACTAGCGTTTTCGTTTGGGCACAAATTAGAATTCCAGCGACTGTAAGTTCGTATCACTTTCGCAATTGGCCTTTGACTTATTTGACACTCCTGGACGTCTCTGAACCAATAATGAAAAGTAACTAATACAGACATATAACTAGGGAAAGGAATATTTCGCGAGTTCAATGACCTGCATGCTAGAATCCATTGTCCTGTATATACTGAGGCCCCGACTATTTGTCAATTAGTTGTTACTCACCGGAACAACATACAATGAACGAATAGCCGGCGCTTTAGTATGCATAGGATAGTATATTCTAGCATGCAGGTTATTGAACTCGCGAAATATTCCTTTCACTTGAACAGCAAACAGCTAATGTTCGTCTGCTGTCTACTTCAGTTCACAAATATTCTTGCAGGCTATCCTACAGGTAAGTGAAGCCGCGAATATTAATATCACCTGCACGAAAGACATAGTTGTTAAGCTTTGACCGTAATACCTACGCTTACCAATGTAATATTCCAGGGGACTGAAATGTTGGCGAGTTCAATGCCCTTTACGTCTAGACTGCACTGCACTACACATTCTAAAACATCATATGTCTGCTGCCCCAGTGAGTGGCCAGTTCCACTACAGACCTGTAGGATGAGTCGAGATGTTGGTATATCGTGAAAAAACTTTTTGCCAACATACCGTTGGAAACACTCTGTGATTGGGTGATATACTTCTGACACAACGTAGTTGTCTGCAGACCAGTAATAGGCGTGCAATATTGCAGTGAGGGATTCTTATTGGCTCAGTCAAATAAGGCAACAGCTCCCTGAACAAGCGAATCTAAATACAATTCAACTCAGTTTAACAATCTCAGACTAATAATAAAATGACCAGTACACTTTGAATAGGAAAGAACTTTTCCTGCCTTCTACCCTGTACATTACTGACCGTGATGTTTCCGCTTTATAACTGGAATGTGCTGTGCATCAACCGACAATGTTGTCGTACGAAAGGATTTTAATTTTGAAGCAGTATTACAAAAAGCAGTTATACCTGCAAAAATGTAGTTGTAGATACTTTTGTAAGACAGTACAAAATCTAAAATAAAAAAATAACAAATAAGGCGTGTTTTAATGAAAACTAACAATTGGCGCATAGTTGGTTGCTACATAACATTATCCAACATTATACGTAAACGAGTCTACTAGGAATAGTTTGTAAAGTGTTAAATGGAACAGCAGCCAATGTACACGTGTCAATTTGCTGAGGCTCGAGAACATATAAGACACCGAAGCCTAATTTGCAGGGCTTTGAAATTGCGAAAATTTCCTATCCCTGTTTATACACAGTTGTTAAGGGAACTTGACTTTCGCTAAAATATCTTTGTCCCACCTTGCTTCAGTGCCTTACGTGACCATCCGCAGTTGTGCTACGTGGTTGCTATCAGACTGTATTTGCGCGCGGGTCAGCGATCTGAATGAGCCAATTAGAATAGGTTACTGCGACACGACACGTAGGCTACGTAGAAACCCCAAGATGCTGGGAGTTAATAACATACAATCATTGGCTATGTAGCAGAGCTGCAGGTGTGCACGTAAGGCGCTGCAAAATTCTTTTTACCAAGAATCAGTGTTTCTAGTCATAGGTCTCAGTGAGAATACAGTAGACTATGGAAACATCTGTACATATACATCGCACTGTTGCTTCCAAGTAGAGGCCATGATAGTAATTCAGTTTGACGTAACACAAGTTAGTATGCTACAGTCGCAACGTAATGTTGCCAAGTTTGGTTATACCTTGTACTGTGACTGGTTGTATAATTGCCAGTATGGCATACATTACGTAAAATGTTCTAAAAAGATTTTTCTTAAATTGAGGGCGGTATTGCGTTGTCGTTTCTGTAGAACTTTAAGAGGGCGTGGTATATAATTCAACGCTAAAATCATTAATCTATAACTGTAGGTTTCTTGAAGCCAATTTGCGAAAGTTAAAACAGTTGCAATCCTAGACAATAGTTTTAGCCAACGTTTTAAACAAGATAGTTTCCAGTGTTACGAACTTTTGAGGTACAATCTCTGACGCCGGAACCTCGTGCATTTAACTGCGGCGCAAGAGATCACACGTAACGAATGAGTAATTCTGGGTAAATATTTACTCATAAAGGTGGCAAATACCATTATCTAGGATTTCCATTGAGTATTTTATCCATATTGGCTTCGAAAAAAGCGTAGGAATCTATTGAAGTGTTCAGCATTTATTTATCTACCACGCACTCTTAAGTACATACAGTAGTGCATAATTTAAAGTTTGTGACGTATTGAAAACGTCCAGTTCTGCGTTGCTGAATGTAAGATATACACTTCTCTTTAATTCTCGTTAGATATCCTTATCCACTCCATGTAAGTTCTCGAGGTTCGTGTGTTTTATATGCTGGAAGTAATAAGAAGGTAAGCCAGACAGGCGAGACGGGTGCGTCGGCCAAGCCTAAGACCGCCTTGATGTATATAGCACTAAACAGGCGCGCAGTTCTTTTGTTTTTCAATTGCACTTATGCAGTGGCCCTTAAGTTTTATTTCGGGAAGTATGTTGTAAAGTCAACTGAATCCTTCTACGATTCTTTTTTACGAATCTGTTTGGTATTTTACAGCTTGAGCAGTCTAAAAAAAAGCAGTTTTTTTTTTTACAATTTGGAATGCCCGAAAACATGTTTATACATGTATATATATAATTGGAAGTATATTTTAAAGTGTGTTTTATTTTAACATTTAATGCTTTGAATAACTTTTAACTGTTTCACGTAAAACAGAACATGCATGACACTAAACAACACTATATGCGTTGCGCGAGTACTTCTCGTAGACTATATAGTACGATCGTAATTTGTGACGTTAGATATTTTTCTCCTTCCGCTATAAACACGTACCCCGTAGAGTATGTGCAGATATTTGCTAATTGTCCACGACGCAATAACTAAGAAATTATAAAATGTGTTGCAAACATGGACCATCAGTCAGGTAAGAGTGTTGTTAAATACTGGTGCCAGCTTCTATTCTTGTACGCTACTGCAAGGATGTTCTTGTTTTGTAACGTATGCGTGATGTATAACTACTCTAATATGTGATGAGAAGTGTAAAGTGTATGTTCATTGGAGTAGGCTTACCCACAGTTCCGTATACCAATTTATCGAGGCACGATTAGTAGTATTTATCTGGCAACAGCCTAGACTTGTCAGTTCTATACGTGTACCGGCTGAAGCCGAATATCCATTAGCTTCTAACAATACAAACGTGTAGCTCGTGATGTCCCCACGACTTGTTTCCTTATTTATAGGGCCACGATTTTGTCGCGAAAAGAGTTTTGCCCCACTTTGTTTCAGTGTCTCTCGTGCACATCGGCAGCTCTGCTTCATGGTTATTGGCAGCGTGTCTTTGTTCAGACACGTTTCTCATTTGACTGCACCAATCAGAATAAGATTATTGTGACTCCTTACGTCTGTAATTTGCCAAGGCAAGTGAGAGTAAAATTATCCAATCACAGACGATGTAGCAGACCTGTAGATGTGCACATGACGCATTGAAACCAAATGTTGCAGAAATCTTTTCACCATAAAATCGTGGCTCTACAACTGGCTTGCAGTCGTCAAATGTGTGTTAAAACTGCTCTCGTCTAATCACGGCAGGAGTGAAGTATACGTTATTGACGTTCAACCTGACCTAGAACCAGCGAAATAATCGTGTCTCTACCAATTTACCACCAACAATAAACTCCAACAGCAAACTATCCACACTGAAACTAACACAATAAAAACACTTTTATTTAATACGCTACAGAAATAACATCTGGGTTAGTTTAACAATTGAGTGGCATTTAATTCACGGTAAGTGAGTGGATGCAACTATGGAAGACACTAGTAGCTACTCAAGAAAATTAAATAATTTGTGCCTGATCGAATTATTTAAATTTGTAACAAAATAAATATTTAGCTGTGCTAATTAAACAAATCTAATAGTTATAGTCATTCAGAAATAGTGTTCCTCAAAATGGAAACTTAAAAATTAACTCTGTGTGTGTTAAACGTTAAAACGTCTTGAAAAAAAAAAAAATATATAATTAGTACAGTATTTAGTTATTACAGCTAGAGATTATTTTGAGGCAATTTCTGGATTTCCACGATGGGATGAATACTGAATAATCCAACTTAAATTTTGATAAGTCACAGATATAGCTATAGCATTAAAAAACTTCCATTAAATATACTGTTTATTAGACCTGAAAAGCATATGGACTGTCTGTAAAATGTTTATTATGCTATGCTATTTAATTAAATGTAAATCACATAAATATGTACAATCACATTTTTAAGTGAAGTAAAATTAGTCTGCCTTAGCTAAATTACATAAAATAAATATTATCAGCTGTAACAATTCGTTACCGTACCATAAACACTATGCAAACAATTTGGCCGTGAGTGTTATTGTACTGTAGACAATTACTAGAGGTACGTCAATTTGGCGGATTCATCTGGCAGCAGCCTAGACTTGTCAGTCCTATACATCCACTGATCACAATCGATTATCTATTGGCTTATAACCGTACAAGCAGGTAGCAAGCGATAGCACTTCGCATTATTTCCTTATTTACTACTGGCTTGCAGTAGTCAAACGCGTTTCGTAACAGCCGCCAGCAAGTCACAGACATGACAATGAAGTATACATAATTGGCGTTCAACATGACCTGGAATGTATCTGCGAAATTTACGTACCTCTAAAAATCACACAATTGTAAAGTTCTAAACACGATACTGCGTCTACTTTTTTTATTAGTTAGAAAAATAACAACATTAAGTGTATGGGTACAAACATTCAGTTGTGGCATACCAAATGTTGTACATATGGACAACGAAATATGAACATCAAAGTAATTTGATTTTAGAATAGCAAAACTACAATCAAACTGCTTAGGCTCCTTGGACTGTGAACTGCCTGAAATCGTGTACATATAACATTTCCCCTATTTCGCATCTGTAATCGTCGAAACAGACCTGCTACTTTCGTCTGTGTTATCTTAGTTGTGTTGTCTGTGTTAAGGGCGAGGGTTACAGCAATTTTCATTGCCATGTTTTAATTTTTTTATTTGTACCCGATATTTTAATTTTTGTTTTAGACACAAAATGGGACAAAATTTTGCTGTTATAATTTTGTTTTATCTCGTTTTTTTTTTTCTGGGAAAAAAAATTCACAGTTAATAATGAAATTGTATGCTATGATTTCACTTACGTTGAACCACAAAGTGAAATATTTTTCTATTTTAAAAACAAATATTGAATATTTTATAATTTCAGCTTTTTTATTTAAACACACAAAATATATTATTTGTTTTACGTACGAGAAATTGTAGCCTGAGACATCTTTATCCACTGTGAATTTTCTCAGTTTGATATGTCAGTTGGTTTTAGTGTAGTCCTTAAAACGGAAACATTCCAATTTTGACCTAACGAGCCATTACGCGTAAATTATGAGAGATAAAAAAATTTCGTAAGAGCAAAATTTAGTCACATTTTGTGTCGAAAATAGGGGGAAAAAATGATACAAACAAAAAATAAAAACATAGTGATGAAATTTTGCATTCCAGTCGCTGTACGTTGTGTTGTTCCTGTTCTCGTCCAGTTTTATTTACACTGTTTTATCTTCATATCTGGTTCCGTTTTTCTTTGCACACCGACTATATTCCTATTTCAAAATTATCTGTATTAATGTGTGTGTATGACCACATTTGCATTCATATACACGCATGCACACACTTTCTCTTTCTGTCACACTGGCGTGTTAGAAAGTAATGGTTCAGTTTTCACAAATATATATTTGTGTCTACACAAAGAAAGTATTTAGTTCTATATAATTCAAGAAATTACTTTGTTTCGTTCTTTGGTTGCGTATATACGTACACGGCTACTTACGCACATGCATAACACAAACATACGCAGCAACACAATCGTTACGTGACTTGCGTTTAAACGTGATAAAATTAGCTTTGCTACGAACCTAGTTGATCACTGCGTTAAGATACAAATGTGTGTGTGTGAGAGAGAGAGAGAGAGAGAGAGAGAGGAGAGAAAAGGAGAGAGAGTAGCGAAATGTGGAAGAAATATTAGGGTTAATACGTCTTTTGGAAACTTCAGCGTAGTCACTGAGAACGCGAAGAAAAAATTACAACCGCGAACATCCACTTTTTTTTTGTTCGTGCCTCATAACGGATGTGCCGAAGCCACGAACCAAAGTTTTTTCGGGAGACGGAAAGGAAGAGGGTAAGAGGCAAAGTACAGGAAAAAAAAGTATATTCCGGATGAAAGAAAAAAAAAGTTGACCTACTTAGAAGCACTTTTATCTCTGGCTGCAGAGTTTTAGCCCGACTGTAAATTGTGCTTCAAAGTTGGTCGTTCGTTTCAATTTAACACGGCGCCCGCCGCGCTGAGCCCAAGTCTTGCTTGTCTGTCTAGGTCCTGCTCGTTCTCTGCGTGAAGAACTGCCGTAGTCTTCTCTAGTAGAAGACCGTGCCCTTAGATATGGCAACCATGCCAAGAAGTGCTATTTTTAATAGCGCTCCTAGCTACCTACGGCAATGCAGTGGCGGCTCGTGGGTTGTTGCCAGGTGGGGCTGCAGATAGTCGGAACTGTACACTCTTGATGAACGCGCCGTAGACCAACGAGTATGAAATATTTGCCGGCTACTAGATGTGTTGTGATCACTCAGTAGTAAGGGGCACCTGCACATCAGCGTGTCAGTGGCTGTAGAGTCAACCGGCTCTCGGCAACTGCAGCCCTACTTGGCGACAACCCACGAGCCGCCACTGCGACATCGGCTTCCCCTGATTGGTTTGTCTCCCGTACATACCTACGAAAGAAGGGAAGTCGTCGTCGGAGAACCCAAAGCTCTAATAAAACGACCCGTGCTTGCCACATCGAAGCCTTCTACTATATACAGCTAGCTTTGAAAATGGACGATTGGGGAAACATTTGCTGCCAAAATTACTACCCAAACATTGTATTTTGCTGCGCATCTTGTTATTTGGGTCACACATTTTTCATGAAACACATTCCTAGGCAAGTTTTATTTGAAAACACTAGGTTCGTGTCCGTGCCTGTGACTTGAATATTTGAACTTTCACGCTTCGAGGTGTCTGCCCTCGATTCGCAGTTGTTCGATATTGCAGTACCATAGTTCTGGTCAGTCAAGTCAAGTAGGTATAGTCTTGGCACTTATATGTGTGATCAATCGCTAGGTAAAAGTTGTTGGAATGCAGGCCTGCACAGTATATCTTTCTGTGAAAACATTGGCGGTCTTGTTATTGGTGCTTGTATGACTGTTGTGTAAGAATCAAGCAAGTACGCCAGTATTACTGGAATATGAAGTCCACTTACCACTTTCCTATTGGTTCTCACCACATTGGACCCGCCTATTGTGCGATGCCACGTTCTTTACTTGTAGGCTCTCAGCCAATGTGGCTTTTATTTGAATGTGGCCGATTGAAATGTCTTATTTCCCTTCAGGGCCAGATAAATTTTCTCCGAAGCGAAGCCTGAGCAGTACTTGGCCGCCGTCTTCTTAGTAATAAGTATAGGCCATGGCCGCTTCCATTCCTAGGTTTTACTATGTGTTACCCTTGGCCAGCTTCTAATAACCTTGCTGTACTAGGACATTCCTTCCAGGTTGTAGCTCAAATCAGCTGTGTTGTTCTGCCTCGTGTCGTTGGAAACGTAAGTGGCTTTACGTCACAACGACAGTGATTTCGTTAGATAAGATGAAAAATATCTTGAGTCAATGACAGGAACTAAACAATAGAATATCGAAATCAGAATAGCTATAGCCGGGAATATAAGCCGGTCTTTCTGAATGGAGAGTGTATCGTGTCATCGTTGTGCCACCTCGCTCGGCGATGTCATAGTTAGAGGTCGGGAAAATTCGTGCATCCATTTTAGGACACGTTAGAATACAAACCCGTGTACCTTTATTTTACCACACGATTACAATTTTATCGTTAGTAGTTATTCAGCGTAATTCGTAAAATGAAATATAAAAGTTGGCATTACGTCATATTATCCACAAGATATAAGAATGCTGGTCGCCTAGTGCTACGAATACAGTGGACGCCAATTTATTGCAACGTCTTTAAAAGGATGTTCACGTGGCAAAAATTCAAAATTTTATGTTTGCCTGGCATAGTGTTAGTTTTACAGACGTTGCTTGTGACTACATTTTCCATTCGTAGAAATATTTTTACTCACATAGTTTTCCCACGACGGCATGTCAAAGTCAGAATGTGCTAGTTAGAGGAACATAGGTTTAACAAAAATCAATTCACCTACTCGAATGAAATAATTTACACGGAAATTATATATACTGGGCAATATGCTAAAAGATTTAAAAGCACACAACAAAGTAATTTTGTCTTTTTTAAAAATTGCCATAAATGAAGTAAATTTTCGTCATTTTCAGATTTTCTTTTAAAAAGTACAAAAAAATTCCATTCAGTGTTTTAAAATATTTTAGCATAGTTCCCATTATATCTAATTCCAGTGTAAATTATTTCATTCGAGTAAGTTTCTTGGTTTTTGTTAAACCTATGTTCCTATAACTTGCAAATTCTGACTTTGACGTGCCGCCATGGGAAAACTATGAGAGCTAACAAATTTCTACAAGTGGAAAATGTAGTCACAAGTTACGTCTATAAAACTAACACTGTGTTAGGCAAATATAACATTTTCAATTTTTGCCACGTGAAATCTCTTAGGCGCCCGTCTACTGGCCGTGTGTTAGTGTGAGTGAGTCACGATGCCAAGGGCGATGTTGACCGGCTCATCTGGTGCGGTATCGCCTCTACCTCAAGCTACTAAGCGTGCAATGGTATCGTAGATCACTCACTCGCCTGGCTGACACTTTCAGTGGTCACCCCATATTTTTATTGCTGGAAAGTTTTAAGCAAAGTTCATTGTATGCTTCTAATGTAGTTTCACACGAATATTGTGAGTAGTTTTTCAGATATAATATGTTGAAAAAAGCTGTATTTAGTCATTTTGAGGGGTTCCGAAATAATTTTTCTAATTGACGGGATGCCACGAAAGGACCCTTAAGAGAGCGTGGTACATAATTCATCGCTAAATGCATTAATCTATAACTGTAGGTTTCTTGAGGCCAATTTGCGACAATTAAACAATAACAATCCTAAACAATAGTTTTAGCCAACGTTTTAAACAAAGTGTTTTTTTTTTTTTGTATTACGAATTTTTGAGGCACAATCTCTGAAGCCGGAACCTCGTGTATTTAACTGCGGCGGAAGAGTTCACGCGTAACGAATAAGTAATTCTGGATAAGTATTTACTTATGTAGTTGGCAAATACCATTACCTAGGATTGTCATTGAGTATTTTATCCATATTGGTTTCGAAAAAATCGTAGAAATCAATTTATGTTTTCAGCGTATATTTATCTACCACGTACTCTTAAGTCATCGTTTGAAGTATGTTTTATTTTTGTACATTGACACTTTGATCATATGTGGAACAGTTTCATTAAAAAAACTTATTTACGAGCACGCTGCAACGCATACCGCGTTGTGGACGAGGCCCTTAAGGGTGGTATTATTTTCTACGAATGTATCTGGATCGTTCTTATTGATTCCTTTTATTGCCTGTAGCAGGTAGGGTAAAGAAACATCAGTGGAGGACTTTTATTATCACCAGCTTTTTCTAACAAGTTGAATTTAAGTATTTCCACCACTCCACATTTTTAACTGGAAACAATGAATATTCACATTTGTTCAGTTATGTTCTTTTTATTCAATTTGTTGAAAATGCTTTGTCAGAAATCTGTTCAAAATTACAGTAGTGTAAGTGAAATAATTTCACTGATTGATTTAGAGGTTTTCATGAATTGGCAAATAAACAAAAAAAAACTAAGGTGTACAAAATAATTGCGCAATTTTTCATTAAATGTAGCTTTATTATTATTTTTTACATTATGATCTAAGCTCAAAAACAGCATGCAACAAAATTAAAATACTAACGTTTTTCCGGCAGGAATTAAACCTACGATTCTTAAGGGGAATTGATCCCTGTCAGGTAGGTTGTACGGTTTTTCTTACAAATGAGGAAATAAACACATTTCTTTACTTTTTTCACGCTGACAAGGCAAAGTTTATAGTTTCATTCACTTTTTGGAATCCATATGGCATTGTTTCCGTTAATGTTGCGGCCTGGCCTCTGTAGTCGCTCCCGTAAATAAAGCAATTTTTCCTTTTCAGCTGTTTCCAGTTGCAAAATAATGAATATATTATGGTTCCAGCAATTACAGAAAATCGATTAAGTTTGTATCTATGCCTTGTCATGACAAAAATTTTGATACATCGACTGGAACAGAAGTTATCGAGAAGAAACAGATAAATCCAAGATGGTAGGAATCAATACCCCTTAAACACACACGTTGACACTAATCGCTAGACCACGGCGACACTTCAGTTGTGGTATTGCCGTAAATGTAATTATTTGTAGAGGCACGAATATTTGGCGCATTTATCTGGTAGCAGCCTAGACTTCTCAGCCCTGCACACGCACTGGCGTAAGTCGTGGCACAGAATAGTTAGGAATACAGAAGTGAAATGGCCGGTAGGATGGCGAACTCAGTCACACACGTCAGCAAAATGTCATCGCTGGCCAGTAACATGGCGGAGACGCCTACCGCCAATCAGCGTAAGGGGGCTGCCCTGCTAGCCGACGAGCAGGCCAATAGGAAACCTGCCGTAACAAACAGGCGCCAAACATACACGGGACTGGTATCAACAACCTCGGGCAGCCAATAAGCGGCAAAGTTTGTCCTTATCAAAAGAGCCGCCATGTAATTTCACCTCTGTATTACTATCTAGTCTGTAGTCGTGGCTTCTAACCATAACAGCGGGCAGCATGCGATATCGCTTTGAATTATTTCCTTACTTACTAATGGCTTGCGGTAGTCAAAGGCGTGTCATAACAGCCGTCGACGAAACACAGAAATGACGATGTGCTATACGTAGAGTCCACGATTTTTCGCGAAAAAAATCTGCAACAGTTAGTTTCAATGCCTTATGTGCAGATATGAAGCTCACATTCAAGGTTACTGACAGAATGTATTATAACTTGGGACTGGACGATTTCGCGAATTCAATGACATGTAGGCTAGAATCAACTATCCTATGCATACTCAAGCCCCGATTATTAGTCCACTAGCTGATACTCTGTGGAACAACAGCCAATGAACTAATAGACGGGGCTTCAGTATGCATAGTATAATGGATTCTAGCATACAGGTAATTGAATGCGCGAAAATTTCCAGTCCCTTGTTATAGCACAGACGTGGCTCATTTGACTGAGCCAACAGGAACAAGGTTACTGCGACACCACACGACCACAGAATAGTTAGGAATACAGAAGTGAAATAGCAGGTAGGACAGCGAACTCGCTAACACACGCCAGCAAAATGGCTTCCCTGGCCAGCAACATGGCGGAGACGACTACCGCCTATCAGCGTAAGGTAGCTGCCTGCTAGCCGGCAGCCAGGCCAATAGGAAACCTGCCGTAACATGCAGGAGACAAACATACACGGGGCAGGAATCAACAGTCTCGGGCAGCCAATAAGCGGCGAAGTTCGCCCGTATCAGACGAACCGCCACGTAATTTCACGTCTGTATTACTATCTAGTCTGTGACACGACTGTGTTTGCGGGTAGAACCCTAGACGCTGATGTTATAAACAGCCAATCACTGGCCATGAAGCAGGGTTGCATATGTGCTCGTAAGGCATTGAAACTAACTGTTGCACAATTATTTTCGTGAAAAACCGTGGGCTCTAACTATACGTAGGGCCACGATTTTGTCGCGAGAATATTTCTGCCCCACTTTGTTTCAGTGTCTCTGGCGCACATCTGCAGCTGTGCTTCATGGTTATTGGCAGCGTGTCTTTGTTCAGACACGTCCCTCATTTGACTGCACCAGTCATAATAAGAGTATTGTGACTCCGTACATCTGTGATTTGCCAAGGCAAGTGAGAGTAAAATAATCCAATCACAGACGATGTAACAGAGCTGCAGATGTGCACATAACGCGTTGTAACCAACTGTTGCAAAAATATTTTCGCCATAAAATCGTGTTTCCAACTATACGTTCTTAACGTTCAACCCGACTTAAAATCAATGGGCGAAATTCTCGTGGTTCTAATTATTCGTTGTTTTACGGTGCCGTGTATACATTGTGTGCAGCCTTCCTGAGTAATAAACTCTGTGTAGCACACTGAACATTTTTCAAAGCAACGTAACTTCATAGCAAGCTGCAGAGCGACACCTAACAATACTTACATTTCAACTATCTACGACAACCAAACACGAAGAATGTTTTTGTAACTTATCAAAACATACAATTCGTTAATAACATATAAAACACACACAAACAAATATTTGTAGTATGCTTGCACTGAAAAATAGTGACACACTACTTTTTTACCTTTAGATTAAGATACTGTGAATTTGTTGATGTGACATTTCAGTTACAGGCGGTGGTTTTAAATTTGCAGATTGAGTAGTAGAAATTGTACTGATTAAGTAATGAAAATGATTTACTTATTCAACCCGTAACATATCTGTTATCATGGGCGTAATTTAAGCATTTTGATTGGGGTGGCAAGCATTACCATGTATAAAAGATTTATTTTTTAAAGTGGGGTGGAAATCGAGCAGCTTCCATCGAAATTATGTATACTCTTTCTTACTGATTATTTTATATCATTAGATAAATTAAAAAAAAAACAGTGTAGTGGAAAATGCACAAGTAAAATTGTATACGTAAGCTAAGAAGTATAGTTTTGTGTTCTCTATCAACAAAATTTTGGGGTGGCAATGGCCACCCCTTACCACCCCAGAATTACGCCTATGTCTGTTATGTAACCACTTTCTATGAGAGAACATTGACAAAGCAACAGGTTCGCCAATGAAAACCCTTGCAACTTGTAATTTAGGGTGAAGAATGACTATGCTGTATGAATGAACTATTTCCTGGACAGTTTGAAGTTAACAAACTTTCTTAATATCAAGACAGTATAGAAGTAAGACCCCTGTTCACACCAAGGCAAGGATGCTGTTTGTATCTGTATTCCCACTTACCGCTAGCTTATTGGTCCAGACATCTGACAACGCCCACTCTACTGTACAACATTCTTTACTGATCGGCTTGTAGCCAGTGAGAGACGGCTAGTTGACTGATGTTTCAATCAAAGATCCCGAACTATAATTTGTACAGCCGTTTATTTTCGGAGAAAATAATTGTCTGCAACTATATTTGAGTGCCTGTCTTGTACATCTGCAGCTGTGTTTCTTGGTTATTGGCAGTGTAATGTGCAGAAGCGTCGCTCATATGATTGTGCCAATCAGAACTACATTATTGCAACAGCACACGTCTGCCTGTGATTTACATGTATTACTTCGAGCCGAGACGCCAAAAATTGATTTTTTCTCATCAAAATTCAATGGCTTTGATAGTCTGGGTAGTTGCTGGCGCAGCGGCTGCAGCGCTCGCCCAACACAAAGGCGATCTGGTTTCGATTCTCGGCGGGTAGAACTAGATTTTTTCATTTTTTGCATTTATAAGTAATGCCGCCCGATACAGTCACTCGGCAAGTTTTCTCGGGGGCATCCTGTTTACCTCACCAATTAATTCTGGCGCTGCTCTATTCTCATCACCTCTCACCAGTGCTGAAGACCTAGATGTTTAGGCCATGCTTTTTAGTTTATGCTGTTTATAAGGTAAAAAAATTTTTAAGCTTAAACGAGAGCATATATCAAAAATATGTCTGGCAGTTTTGTTTAAAATTGTTTTTGCCGTAATAGTTATTTTTTTTTTCAAAGCAAGAAATTATACGGTTTCGTCTAAAAGGTCAATTAACCAGAATTTTGTTAATTTCTTAATTAGCTATAACCATAGTATTTACTGTCTTGAAACAATCAGCCAATATGGCGAAGACGGTTTTAAACAATACTGCCACATAAATTTTTTATATCTGCTCTCGTTTAGACGTAAAAAAAATAAAAAAAGATAAGAACTAGACAGCATGGACTTAATTAAGAGCGCTGCCTACATCGGAACCCTGAGAAGAGCAAGCCTCACTGACATATATGCCGCCACTGACTTTTTGTTTCACTAGAAGATCATTCTGGCTAATTTTTAAATGTCCTGAGGTCTGTGATCAAATAAGTATCTTCATAAAAAAAAACACTGGAAATCACATGCGTTTTCCCCCCACATTTTAATTCCTGTTTAAATATTCCCCTCTTCGCAACGCTTGTCCGAAAGCGATGTATTGAAATGTTACTGAGCCCCGTGGAATATAATTTCACATGACCTTGTTCGTGACAAGGTTAAAAAAAATCTCTTCACTTCAATTAAGAAGCAGTTCTGATCCTCTTAGCAGTATGTAAAATTGAAGAAAAATATATTTTCCGCCGCTGTCTGTCCTTACACGATATTGTTGAGTGTTAGCAAGACAGTGAAGCCATACCCATGTAAGTTGTTCATTCTTAGGACTAAGTAGTTGTATAGTGTTGTAGCACGTCACACATATCATTTCTTAGAAGTAACAACTAAACCTACTCCCATGTCATGTATATGCCAAAACCACACAATTGACGTTAAGCTCCTACAATTTTAAAAAATCAGTAGGTCTATGTTTGTTCGAAAGATAATTTTGGGGCCCCATTAAATTGCTAAAGACAGTTTTATTTTAGAATGTCGTAACTGAAATTCTACCAGGATTCGTAAAGCACAAATTAGAAGCGTGCGTTGGCCTAACTACAAATAACATTATTGGGTGTCCGTTTAAAATCCTTTAAGATAAAAAAAACACCATACAAGATCTCTGCATGCGAGTTTAGAGGCTTGCAAATAACGGCTATGCGGTTGTCGTTTAGCGTGGCTGTATAACCTTTGTTGAGCCTATATTTCCGATCCTTGAACACTGTTAATTACATCTGGTACATGTGCCTTTTTAAAGTAGAGAAACTTAACATAGAAGTACAGCGTGTACACTAGGCCTACTGTGTCATAGGTTTCCAAGTGTATTAGGTACAGTTCAGTTTTGTAAAAGCGGATATCCAGTACCGTATCTCACGTTGTTCGCAGGAATCTGGTCCTCATACTATTCTCGCTCGGAAATGCAAACAAATTGCCGGTCAAGGTCTCGGAATGAAAACCAGACTCACGTTTTTTTCTGTTAAAAGAGACAGACTTGATTACATCGCGTGAATCCCATCACATGGTTCGATATATAAATTTTTCTGGAATTTATCAACGCTTCAATGTTTTTTTAATAACCTTTGGGAATTACGTGCGCCGTGTAAAACCCGATACGTGAGGGAAGGCGCGAAATTTCCCAGCGTGTCACCGAGTGAATTGATCGATTTTCCGGTGTTCATACAGCGGGACATTCGAGCAGGGGCTAGTCATTGCCACCAGCTGAATAATATTGCGCCATGTTTTCATTTAGATCAGGATTCTTACACTTACGCTGTTATAGTAAGTTCGAAACGCTTTTTGTATTGGAAGTCCGCTCTCTTGAACGACCAGAAGAATAAGACGCTATCATACCTGAAACTCACGCCACGTAATATTGCACTGTTTAAGAAAACTACAAAACTTAAATAGACATATCCTGTAGCGGGCCTGAATACAAAATTGCGCAAGAAGCGTTGTTACCATGGCAACAAACAACCACAGTGAAACTTAACTGCGCAGTCACATCCTGTTCTTTCTTTACAAATGTGTAACAACATTTTAGGAACTAAATAACTATAATTAGTTACATTACAGTGCTTAGTACTTTAATAATAATAATCCTTGCTTTTAAATCAAATTAAATGTACTAACCTGGCCAATATAATGTGGCACAAAATAAACAAACATAATTATGCATTAATAATCACAACACAATACGTATACGGCCAGTACATCTTACGTCTTATTGCAGTAGTTTCCAGGTATGATTAAATGTTGTAGTAGAGAACAATTTTATCTTAAGTTTGACGCCCATAAACCGCTGAACGTGCATTGAGGCGAGATATCTGCTAGAAGACAATACGGCAGTTCAGTAACTTGCACCTAGAGGTCAGTGAGATGACTGAAACATGCTAAATATGTCCAGCGAGGCGGACGTTCTTTTTACAGAAACATTCTAAATAGTACCGGCAGCGATACGATATAGTTGTTTCTAGTATAATATATCTACACTGGCAACATTATCACAAACTGTAGTGTAATTTGTTTTATCAAAGCACGGTATTAAGAGGGGGGGGGGGTAATCACACAATACGCCACCTTCCTGTAAATATGCAACACTCGTGTTGTTACTACAGATGCACGTAACTTCTGTATACATTACATTTGACTGGGTTCCGAAATAATTGTATGAAAGCTGCTATGGATGCATACGAACCAACGTGCAGGCCTACTGCATACCGTATGCTTCAGGAACGATGGTCAAACATGCAGGAATGAAACATACACACAAATAGAAGAATAATGCCCTTAGTAAACATAGGTCCCGAAATACAGTGTTTTACAGTGATATCGCGTCCACGAGAGAGCGTGTTTGTTGTTCAGTATGTAGGTCCTTGTAATGTGGAAGAGGCTTGATAGCAGATCCAGGAGATGTATGAATACGGGTAATGTCTGTTGTCTCTCTACATACAACAGTTCTAACTATACACACGCTCGTAGTTGATAAGCGACTTAACCAGTACACAGATACGGATCTGTTTCATAATCCGGTTTATTTTGGGACCCATGTTTACTGGACCTTTCCTTGTGCTGCTATTTATTTCTCGTCTCATCCCTTACTTTTTTATCACCACTTCCACTTCATCTATACTTCTTAGCACGTCTCAACATAGATGTGGTAATTTTATGCAGTAATTTTGTGTGAACTTGTTTATATCATTCCGTCACTTATTAGTTTACAAATGAAGGTGTTGGAATCGTGCTGAGAGTTATAGGCCTACTGCAGCGAGGTTAACTACTAGATATCGTGTCGGACTCACAGTGACTCAAGCATGACCCACTTGTGAACCATGTCTCTACATCATTATGCTAATTAGGTAAAGCACAGAAGGTATTAGCTACGTTGTCTTCTGAGTATACTCAATACCTACAGTACCGGTCACAACTTTCCTTCATGTGCAACACTCCTACGATTATGGACAATCAGGCTGTGAAGGTTAGGCTTAGGTTTTAGTGATTGCACAATTATTCTGTATATAAGGACAACATAGAATTGTCTCGGCTATATACAGCACAGCATGCACAGTAGTTTTACTGGGCGTTCTACTGTTTACCATCATTTACCACCTTCTTATTGGTCCTTACCACATTAGACATACCCACTGTCCTTTGCAGCGTTCATTATTGCGAGTGTATACCTATCAAAATGCCGTAAAGTTGTCAGTAATCGTATCCACTTTAGCAATATGTATAACGCTTGTTCTTATTTATTAAGTTTTTAGAAACATATATTTTGAAAATATAAAATGAAGATAACACTTATATTAACTTTATACTTAAATTAATTCAATATATAAATAGAGAATTAATAAACAAATTGAAACCAACAAAAATTAAATAATTCAAAGAAAGAGGTAAATAACATTTCCAAGATAAATATATAATCTTATCGTAACGAAAACGAGGTAAAGTACGTCGAATTCAAATAAAAATAAAGATACAAAAATCATTTTATAATAAAAAAATAGAAAATAAATCACAACCAAAAAATAAAATACATGGAAACATTCTCATAAATAAAATTATAGAATATTTACTTAAAAAAATCAATAGAAATCCCCCTCTTCTGTACTTAATATTAATCCCGGATACTAATTCAGACTCACCCTCAGCAAAATCAAAAGGAGTACGATTAGTATCCGCTAAAAAGAAGACAATAAACATAAACAAAGAGGACAAAATATAATAACATACCAATCAAAATACTGAAAATAATAAAAATCAAGTAAACAATACCTACAAGACATTACAATAAAAGATAATAAAATAAAAAACAAGCTTACCTCATAAGAAATTCTTTGTGCAACAGCTCGTTTGTGTGCAGAGTTTCTTTGTGTACCTATACACATCAGCGGGACAGTGAAATTATTTGTTTGCAAGTTTTTCCTTAATGATCAGTATTATTATTATTATTATTATTATTATTATTATTATTATTAGTTCTAAGCATTGTCCGAGCAATAACATTAAAGAGTTATATTTCCCTAGAGAAACCTAGTAAATATATTTAGTGGTTGTAATGTTGTTTTGACAGCGCGGATATAGGGGCAGATAGCCTGGGTTAAACAAGTAAACAGCATCGTAACCCCTCCACGTAGCTAGCGCCCCCTTCATCTGTGTGACGGGGATGTAATCGCGAGGGTGCGACACACCGCAGTGAAGTACGTCCGTAGACGAGATGCACCCCCCACGTGTCTGCCTACAATCAGGGGGCGGGCTGCGTGTACAGTCGCTGCCGATCATACAGCATATTTTGTAGTGTACTCATGTATCCTTCAATACGTCGCTCATGGTATCTGCTTACTTGCGGGCTGCTTCCACATATACTCAGCCACGCGTCATTTAACACGTGACCCCCATTCACTTGATCTATAGGTAGGGCCTAAAGGGCGCGGTCTACAGCGTTTTCATCACAATGCTTTTATTTCTTATTCGTACCAGATTTGTTTTTCTTATTTTAGACACAGAATGTGACTAAATTTTGCTCTTATGTAAATTTTTTCTCTGTCATAATTTTTTGCGTATTGACGCGTTAAAGTTAAAATTTGGATGTTACTGTTTTAAGGACGATACTAAAACCAACTGACATACCATACTGAAAAAATTTACAGTGAATAAATATATCATAGGCTACAATTGTCGTACATAAAAATAAAAAAAATAAATATAATTTTTGTATTTAAATAAAAATATTGAAATTTAAAATAAAAATTTAAAACGATTCAATAACTTTTTAAAAATTCGGAAATTCTACAAAATATTGTTAGTTTGCAGACGGCACTAGTGACTACAGTAACTTCGCAATGAAAATTGTTAGCTTGAGTACCTAATATTCCCACAGGTAGGCCTACGTTAAAGTAAAATTTTCTTGTCACTGCAGCGGAAGCTATTGGACGTACTATAGTGAAAACTGAAACTGTGCGCAGCCGTAACAGCCATAATTGTCTTCCACGTGCCATGGAATGCCACGAATAATTTCACATTTATGTACGTGAATAATGTACTCAATAGTAATGTCTTCAAGACTAATACTTTTTCGTACCGATATAAAACTATGGATTTGTAACTCTTGAACTGACTTTAAGGAAGTCCTCGCATAGCGCATAAACGGTGTTGTAGCCAGCCACTCATATTCTGTTTCAAGTGAAACTGTTAAATGAATACGTTATACATTTACATGACAAAAGAAAACACTTTGAACTATGCTTCTATGTGTATATTTTTTTACAATATAGCGAATCCATTTTAAACATGTTTTTTTTGCCGCCTCTCAAAATGCCTAAAAAAATACTTTTACAGAATGCTGTTTGTAGAAAACATAGTTTGTAGAAAACATAGAAACAAAGAGATAGAAATAATTATTCGGTTGATTTAACGCCATACTTTTCAGAAATGACATAAGAGGGTCATTGGTTAAAAGTTTCATAGAAGAAATACTACAAGAGGAATGCTGCCCATCAATTTCGTGCTCCCTGCATTAAAGACGGCATTACTCTTGATGCATGTACTAGTCTCGCCCGTATAGCGTTACCTTTTATGTTGCTTGCGGCGGATAAAAGAGCGGCACGCAAGGATGTTTCTTTAAAATGGCCGCCGCTGCCCAGATTCCCGAACGATGTTTCGGCTTATTATCCCACAAACTTGCAGATTATAATAACACAGTCTTGCAGATAACTATCCCACAGCCTTGCATATAATTACCCACATACTTGCAGATAATTATCTCACAACCTTGCAGATAATTGTACCTCATATTTGCAGATAATTATCCCACAACCTTACAGTTAATAATCCCACAGACTTTCAGACAATTATCCACAACCACGTTTATAGGCGTATCCATTCCAGATAGTCCAGCAATCGTTCAAGATTATATTATCATAAGCGAAAATTATGGTTTTCCGTTTTTTTTTTCTTGTGTGAACATCTTGGTGCAGAATCAAAAAAGTATTAACACGTGCACCATACATTTATCTTTGATATAATGTTAAAAATGAAAATATGAGCAGTGAATGTGTAATGTTCTATCAGCAAGGACACTAGAGGCTAGTTCAGTGACAAGCGCCTAGAGGCTAGGTTCAGGTATGATGTGTGTGACTGGGTCGTCCTTAGTGCTTCTAGGTCTCTCGACTCCACAGTGCTTCCAGCCAGGTGGCCGCCGTACATGTGCACCTACAGTTTGTTGACGGTGAAGTGATCACATCGTAAGATGAGTTTTTGTGAGGAGAACGCATTTTCCGCCGAGCGCCGTGATCTAGAGACGAGCAACAACTGAGCCCTACTGCCCGCCCACTGCCAGGCCACAGTTGCGCTTGTAGTGTCAGAACTCACTAACTCCTGGTCTTCAGTCCAGCAAGTGCGACCTTGAAGATGCCTTCAGAATTGTACGGCGGAACATCCGTTCCTGCGACCATGAAAGCGCGGCTCCTGCCTACTCTTGTTACTACATTAAGTTCAAAGCAGTGACGCCATCGTATTAATAGAGAAGCCGTTATAAGTCGAGTCTTCTCAACATTGCAATTCTTACTTTATACTTGGAGGTACGTCACATCTCAATTCAGACATAGGTGGCTTGCATCACGTCATACTCCCAATCATAGAGTACTGCACCTTGAATATCTTCTTCTGATTCGTCTCGCATATCAGTGTGGCTGAGTTGCAACGCCTGCATATGTTACAGGCGTTACTATAAATGCACTTATTTCACATATTATATACATTCGATTTTCTCTAAAACTGCTAACTTAAGCAATTTTAAAAACTATGACATTTTATTTATCTTCGGCGCCTTTTTAATATTCGTTATTACAACATGAATTATGATGAAGTGTTACGAAATTAGAACACGGAAACTGTCTCGTTCCACATTCGAATAATGATAGCCAAATGATATTACCGATCTAAATTACTTAGAATGAAGTTAAGTAATTTATATAACAACGTATTATGTTTAGTTATTTAATATCAAGTAGTTTATGAAATGTCAATTAAAATGTAATTCGAAAGTATATTTCCACGGTAGCAATACTCCCACTATGTTCACTTTAGGGACGAATTGGAAACACTTCTTCGACATAATTTTTTATGATCTATCACTACACGAAGTTAACACTCGCTGTCCTGGCTCGTTATGTTTATTAGTTGACAAACATTTTCTCTATGAGTTGTTTTTTATTTCCATCGATTACGCAACACACCAACATTAAGTCCACAGTATTGATCTAACATGGCAGCCCATTGGTTGTTGTACAGTGCAGAGGGCATGTATTGTTGTGGCGTACACTAGCACGATGGTAGTGAGAGGGAATACATACACCAGCAGTACTGGAGGTAATAAACTGCTGCATCTATACAATATTGACTTGGTCATCAACTATGTGCAGTCCTCAAAGTATTAAACCGTGTTACAGAGGGTTAAGATATTACTTTTATTTTTGCTAAACAAAATACACTGATTTACGTGAACCCTTTTTAAAGGAATGTTGAGTACTTTCAAAACTATGTTTTCCAGTCCTCAGTCGTCAAGTATAAACGGCACTTCGTACAATGATATTTAAAAAATATTACCCGTAGCGACGAACAAAATCTAGAGTGAGACGTTTTGGTCAGCGCTTAAGAGCGCGTGGTAGATAAATAATAGCAGAAAACATCAGTTGATTTCTACGCTTTTTTCGAAGCCAATATGGATAAAATACTCAATGACAATCCTGGACAATGGTATTTGCCAACTTTATGAGTAAATATTTATCCAGAATTACTACTTCGTTACGCGTGATCTCTTGCGCCGCAGTTAAAATGCACGAGGTTCCTGCGTCAGAGATTGTGCCTCAGTAGTTCGTGACACTGGAAACAATTTTGTTTAAAACGTTGGCTAAAACTGTTGTCTAAGATTGCTATTGTTTAGTTTTTTGGCAAATTGGCTTCAAGAAATCTACAGTTAGCGTTGAATTATGTACCACGCCGTCTTAAAATCGAGGTCTTCAACGCTGGTGAAGGTGACATGAGATAAGTGTGGAGCAGCGCCGGAATGAAAGGGCGGGGAGAAACGAGAGATCCCCGAGAAAATCCGGGGACCAACCCCGCCGGGAATGTAACCCGGATCGCTTTGACGGGAGGCGAATGGTCTGACAATTCGGCCACTGCGGCCCTAAACGGAATCTAGAGTCCAGCAACTGACTAACTTTGCTGCAATTTCCACCAAAAAAAAAATATATGTTTTGTCGCGTGAAGTGTCGGAGTCCCAACAGGACGACTGGCACTGCGCGCAACAAGGTGCAGGTTGCAACGATGAACACTGTCAATGAGTATAGTCTCTTCCACGAACTAGGCTGCTTTGAGACGACTGGTAAATGACATTTCATGGACTATATGTTGTAGTTTATTGTCGTTGAAGAATGCATTGTTTTGCTGGACGACCAAATGAAGGTGGAAGTGAAACTATATTGACAGCGTACATAACAGTGGACTTCAAATGTTAATGCACAGCTGACAAGAACTATGCTAGCAGAACTGTTAGAAAGTACACTTATTTGTGAAATAAACTACAGGGTATGTGATGACAGAGCTGTGTTGATAACGTATGAAACGTAAGTCGTTTATATTTGTTTTCTTATTTTGCTGTATAGTGGGAATTATTAATGCTACCTACCCTGAAAACTGACTATAAATATTAGTTTATTTAAATATAACATTAAATGTGACTTTATATGCTTTGTATACTGTTTAAATTACGAAAGTCCAAGTAGTTTTTTTTATTTTTTAAGTATATTTTCAGTGTAGCATTACTCAGTACTATGGAATAATTGAAACATATCTTCCACTAACTCTATGATAATCTATCGCAATACTAAATTTAGAAACTAACACTCCGTCCTGATTTATTCATGATAACTTATCACCGTTTCCTTGGTCACAGAATAACGTTCTATTTTTATGTTTACGCCTTTTGTAATGTGTCTCAGGCAACCCGTGCGACTGTTAGGTATGTGGTGTTACAGTAGTCTCAAGTATATTGGTCGTAATACAGAAGGGAAACCGACGGCACAGAATAACGAGGTATATAGAAGCAAATTGACGAACCAGACTCCCCGGGTGTCAGCTTCCTTGGAAGTTGATTGGCTGCTCTAGATACATACCTTGTGTCTGATTAGTCACGGTATGTTGAGGAAGATTCTCTATTGGTCGAAGTGGAGTGGTGGGATATGGTGAATGCTTATCGGCAGAGAAGGTGATTTATGGCGAGAATGTTTTCTGCCAGCGTATTCTGCAAATCAGTGTAGCGTGCTGCGTCATGTATTGTTGGCCGACGGTTATGTGCCACGGTGTAGCTGTTTACAGACGAATCACATACGTTCAGTAGTAGTACACCAGAGTTATCATTGTCACAGTCAAATAGTGACTCGCCAGTAAAGAAATATAAGCCTCAGACTGAATACATTACATTGAAACCTGGCAAACAGTCAACTTTTCCCGCGATAAGTCACCCTCTCTACTTATCGGTGTTGTCACTAAACTAAATGCTACGGAGTTTAAATGGGGTTGGTATTTCACTAACGTTGTAGGAACAGCAGTCTAATTTGACCGGTTATAGCAGTTTTAATGGTCTACAAAAATATTTTGTATGTGCGCGCGGCGCATTTTTAAAAACATAGGCATATTTTAAAGTATGTTTTATTTTATTGACTTATGGGCATTGTGAATGCGTCCAGCAGTTTAGCGTAAACTCGACATTCGTGACGCGTCACTTCAAAGTTCATTTTCCACGAGAAGACTTCATTTAAAAGAGGTACATAAATTATACTTAATAAATTAATTGATAACTGCATCTTTCTTCAAATTAATTGGAAAAATAAATAAAAAAGTAACTACCCTAGATAATAGTTTTCGCTAACTTTTCGAATAAATGTTTTGCTCGTCTAACGTATTTCTGCGGTTCAACCCCTGACATCATAGTCTCTTACAGTTCATTCCAGCGAAATTAGTAATGCTAAAAGAATGCATCACTTTGGCAACACGTTCGCTTACAAGTTTGACAGTAAGTATAACCTTTGATGCAATTTTTATTTTTTTTAAATATTAATTTCTAATAAACCTCGAGATTGTAATTGTTGTTATTATTTGTGTCCTACGTAGTATTAAATGTGTCTGATGCAGCTTTCAGTGTGGTGAAAGCAGTATTGTCAACATCAACAATTATAATCAGCCTTTCATACTACAATAGTAGCCACCCTTCGCTTGCCATATAAATACTTCCTGGATTCGCCTCTCGTTGTGGGGCTTGCTGAAACAAATACAAAGCCGGTGGGGAATTCAAACATTATCAGATAACGCCTGTGCATTGAAGTTGTTGAGAGACACAATGGCACTTCGCCCTCCCCACTCCCTTCAAACACTTCCAGCAATAAGAGGAACATTCACAGTTGGATGACCACGTTCACTGCGCGCCTATGTACCCGCCTTCCTGTTTGCTATCTGTCGAGGGCGCCTCAACGGAACTTGGACCACCTCCCACTCCGACAATGCAATCCGCCGAGCAGCCAGGGCGGGCGTCGCTATCTGTCAGGCTCGGCTAACTCCGGCGCGACGACGGGGGAGATTAGCCCGCCGCGATCCTGCGCACAGACTTGGCAACAGCGCCGTAACCCCTCCTGCTCCTGCCCCACCCTCTGGGTACTTCTGCAGCCCGTGTTGCAAGGTCAAACTGAAGGGTGAGATTAATTTAGCTCCCTATAACACCAACGTTACTTTTAGTATTTAAAGGGTAAGCTATTCCTAAAACGTTTAACAGTGCTAAAAGTTGGTAAATGAGTGAACTGACTTCCGTCAGAGTTCAAGGCCCAGACTGCTTGAGATCCGCATGGCTTTGGTCGGTGTGAAAGTATTATAAAACTTCTCAGAGTGCGTGTATTATGTCTCCCTAGAAGTAGTATTCTTAGAACGTTACACGTGTGTGTATGTATGTATGTATGTATGTATGTATGTATGTATGTATGTATTTATGTATGTATGTATGTATGTATGTATGTACGTGTACGTACCCATTTCAGTCCTTTACTATTCTTGGAAAATTATTTTCTAATCGCCGAAGATGGCGAAAATTATTGCTTCTGGGACTATTTATAGGTAGGAATATTTTGGCGCAGAAATGTGAATGGTATGGACGTATGCAGTACACCTTTATCTATAATTTACGCCATAAAACAGAGGTATGTGAATTTCGTTGATGTATTTTAGGCTAGGTTGAACGTCAAACATTATACCTGACTTTCACGGCGGCTGTTTTGGAACGTATTTCGTTATCTACTGCACGCCAGATGTGAGTAAGATAATAATAAGCATCGTGTACTGCCCGTTTGCCTGATAGAAGCCTATGTATAACCGATAGGCCCTTGAACATTTCAAGAGATAAGAATTTTGCCCTAGTTTGTTTAGAAGCCTTATGTGCACACCTGCAGTTCTGTTTTATAGTCAGCGATTGGTTATTTTAACTCTCACATGTCTTGAGCTTCTACCCGCAAATCAAAGACGTGTAGTAACCTTATCGTGATTGGCGCAGTCAGATGAGAGACCTAGGCACGCTGCCAATAACCATGAAGCACAGCTGCAGATGTCCACGTGAGGCACTGAAACAAACTGAGGCAACATTATTTTCGCAACAAGCTCGTGGTTCTAATAAAGGAGTGTTGCCAGTGCGTGGACAGGACTGAGGACTGGGGATTGAGGACTGAGCACTGAGCAATTCAGGCTCCTGCAATGTGCATCCACGAAATCGACGTATCAATAATGATAGGGTCGTCACCGAGAAAGAGACCAGCTCTCGGCGAGAAGATAGCTCGCCATGAAGTGATATGTACATCGAGTCTAGGGTGAAGCGTGAGGCGAGTGCTATGTCGCCCGTAGAGTCCTTGTCTAGTGATTGGATGGTGATGTAGTGTCTCATGCGTGTACTGTTTTACACGAAACTGCTCCAACTTTATCCTGTGACGGATTTAGAAACGTATTTGGGGGGGGGGGGCGGCTTATGTTTCTTTATGGTTGTTTACTGTTACATAACGTTAATAATAACATACATATAAGTTGGACACATTCAATGTACTTGGATCATCATAGAACAAAACTCCAGTTTCCTTGAGGCGACTGGATATACTTTGACTACACAATGTTGAACATTATTGGATTTGGGGGGAGGGGGAGACTTCAGCCCGGTACCCCTCCCCTACCTAATCCGACACCTGGCTTATACGAATGTCTTTAGAAATTAAAAGAAAATAGGCTACACTTCAAACTGATTGGCTAGAACACATTTCTGAGACAACTGCGTCTAGGAAATAACTAACATAATTCCTTAAGCTGAAACAAATAGAAGCACTCGTTTGACGTGACGCTACCTTTCACAATTACAGTTGTGGAGACCCTGCTTCAAGTCCAATGTGTACGAAGACTACTACAGGAAAACTGCGCGCAAGTTTAGTGTTCTACTCATGACAGTACAGTTCTTGATGTGCGTACAGCTGTAATGACCTTCCTTGGATAATAAAGTTTACTCGAGCGGGAATTGCGAGTAATCGTCAGTCTGAAAACTTATAATGTTACAAGTGAGGAAAAATAAGAATGTAGGTTAAGTGACTGTTTAATATAAATATTTAGTTTAAATGTAGTGCACGAGAAACAATGTATGCGTAGGCAGCTACGTGAAGTAGTAACACAACAGTACTCCAGATTTTGTACTAGTAGGGTAGCGTACAGCACTGACCATGATTTTACACTCTATAACAATTTTGTATTTGTGTATCTTATTATCTCTGACTTATTTAAATGGCGTAGTTAAGCTGATACCTTTTGTTATATATATATATAACTATTAAAATACATTGTATATTTCTTAAGTGTTGGTTAATGACAATCATACAGTTATTTATACAAATGTAATATTGTTGACAAGAAAATTAATACAAAGCTAATTAAATAATAAAATGCCACGCAGCACAGGGATATGCACTAGAATTTTCAAGAAATCTTTACTGTAGCACTGAAAATATTAATTTCCTGTAAAGTGATGTTTTATTGCTAATATTCTACATATAAAGTAGAAGTGTTGAAATCGTAAAATGCTTTGGTGTGCTCAGTACTTACTGCGAGGTTACTTCTCGCCACCTGTAAATAACATTCAAGTAAGAACCAATCATAATTTATAAATGTAGGACCTGCCACTAGTCATATCAATCACCGAACATGTACCGGCTACAGTGTGTTTGTGACTGTACTGAATGTGTACAGTGTCTTCGTAAGGTTTATCTTGTGTGCAACAATTTACGATAGAGGACAAGGTGACTTAAGGGGACAGAAGCATTTTCTGAGATCAAGGACCCGCTGGCTAGATTCCACTGTACTGTACTACACATTAGAACACGAACTATATGTACAGTGATTGCTGCTTCAATAAGCAGGCAATTTCACTGCAGACCAAGTAGACGGGATCTTGTCCTCGTTTACTAGCATGTTCGTTGTTGACCTCAAGTTCTTCAGGGAGTGTAACGAACTAACGAACCAACTACAATCGTAGAATTAATCACGTTTTAATTATGCGCTGCACTGAAATGAATTCGTGAATGTTTTGTGGTCGGAATGTAATCACGCTTATTTCTCCTGGAAGTTTGCTTGAGAACTTGGAACCTGAGCAATGTCAGCAGACGTGCAAGTTCCGTGTTATTAAATGGCGACAGGCTTAATTGGCTCATTCACACCATAACGCGACGTTGTTGTGTCCGCGTCTTCGTATCTTTGTCTGGCCACGTTGCAGGATAATGGGCAGTTTTCAGCTACCTTACATCATTGGTTGAAACTGTCATCCAGGCACGCCACATAAACTGCCGGCCAACATCAGCACGACACACAGCAGCTTGCAGTCTAGCATGATATCTGATAATAACGCGAAATCCGCAGACCACGACTCATAAGTAGATACAATTTCGCAGATACATTCCAGGTCAGGTTGAACGCCAATTATGTATACTTCATTGTCATGACTGTGACTCGCTGGCGGCTGTTACGATACGCGTTTGACTACTGCAAGCCAGTAGTAAATAAGGAAATAATGGGAAGTGCTATCGCTTGCTACCTGCTTGTACGGTTATAAGCCAATAGATAATCGATTGTGGCCAGTGGGTGTATAGGACTGACAAGTCTAGGCTGCTGCCAGATGAATCCACGAAATTGACGTACCTCTAAGTAGGGACGAGGAAATTCGGGTTTTCTTTTAGGCGCAAGCTATAATTCCAGCAACTATTGGCCTGTATCACGTTCGCAATTTGCCGTTGACTTCCTCGGCACTTCCTGGAAAAAGCTGGACCAATAATAAAACTGTAACTGAATACAGTCTCATTTCACAGTGTAAGCGAGCAGCTAATAAACAGCTGATGTCACATTCTTGGAGGCTAGCCTAGAGGTCAATGAACCCGCGAATTTTTCAGGTCTCTACTTATAAGTAACACAGACGTGCAAAATATGCGTTATTGCTTAGTAACAAACTCGCTGCGGTGTGCAAACCCGAGTACAACATGTGATACCTAGAGATGATGGTTTATCGTGGGAAAATTTGACTGTATGCTTGGTTCCAATGCACGTTCAACGTACCAGAAGATAACTGGCCTACGTTTATATGTGCGGCTGTTATCCTATTTGACTGAGCCAATAAGAATACCGCTGTTGTAATATTTGATGTCTGTTATTGGTCTGCAGGCAGCTACGTTGTATCAGACGTATCCCTATCATACACGTCACATGAAACTACAGTGTTTTCAAGGCTATGTTGGCACAAAATATTTTCATGATATACCATCATTAGAGACATGAACTTTTCGCGAAAAGAATTTTGCCCCACTTTGTTCCAGTACCTTATGTGCACGTCTGCAGTTCTGCTTCATAGATATTGGCAGCGTGCCTTTGAACTGTGACGTTTCTCATTTGACTGTACTAATCACAATAAGGTTACTGTAACACCACACGTCTGTGATTTGCGTGTAAAACCCCACGACACACGA
>PNEQ01031786.1:0-18418 GCA_003012365.1 Medauroidea extradentata
GTGTTTTACGATTTATGACGACTTATTACGCTTTGATTTTCACGATTTCAATTTGGTAATTTATTTGGTTTGAGTTTGTAAACGATTATTGACGACCCACGCAGTTATTTTGGCTTTCGATTTGGTTACGATTATTGACTACCAACGCAGTTTTTTTAGCTTTCGATTTGGTTACGATTATTAGGCTTGAATCTGTAAATGATTTTTGACGACCCGTACATTTTTTAAAACTTCATACGGGCTTTCAATATTTCCATAATGAGTGGAAAGCGAGTCGGCTTGTCTCTTCTGAAGAAGTATGAAATAATCAAGGAAGTGGAATCGATGCAGAAGCCGAAGTCAGAGATTGCGAGGGAGTTCGGCATCCCGAAATCAACATTGTTTACGATATTAAAAATGAGGGACGAGATCGTTTATGCAATGCAGAAGGAAGGACGCAATGCAAACGTAAAAAAACTAAGGCGTACGATGTGGACTTAAAAAAAGGAAACAGTTGTTCGGCCATTTAATATGTCAGACTTTTATTTTATAGTGTGTTTGTTTAGTGTCCCGTCAACGCAGTGATAATAGTAAACAAATGATCTGCCTAATTTATCACGTTTGTTGGATATTATATCTGGTAAGTTTTATACTTTTTTAATTGTAGTTTTTTCGTGCTTGTACAATCGCTACGACTATGCTGTTAACTAACACTACACTTTTAAGTGGGGGCATGTCGTTACATTTTCTTTGTCCTGAACAAAATATTTTACACATTGACATGTAACTTTAATATTTTAACTGAGCGATAACGTAATGTCACAGTGCACGCCCGCAATTATCTTTCAGTCGGTCTCAAAGCAGACTATACTGTATCCATTCCAAGGTTGCAGTAGAAATAAACATTGTCACAGGTGAGCTCTCGACAATTGGTTGGCTGGTTAGTTAACAGTGTCGTTGCGACAGGAAATAGGTCCTACGCTAAATCTCTGTGTTTTAATTCGGTAAAGGTAATTTTATCAGTTAGTTGCGTTTTTTAATCCTCTGTAATATAATATCACTCTGTGCGCATGAAATACTATATGTGCATGGAATGGATTAACTACGACTTACGCGACGACGCCACGTCCATCGTGATTCCATTTCCTCCACACGAGGCGCGATTTCGTTTCTCCACTTGTCGTCAGTCGACAGCTCGCGAGACACGCGGAGGAGGTGCGGCTGTTTGTTGCACAGCCAATGTCGTTCAAGCGCGGGAACAGGCGGAGTGACACAAGCTGCAATCTTGGAATGGATAGAGTATAGCAGAGCAGGCTGACGCGCTGAAGAGGACAGCTGCTGTGGCTGTGGTATTGATCGGCGCATGCGCGCGCAGCCATCTCCGGCACGTACCTCCCTCCCTCCCTCATCCATATCCTCCCAGCCGGCCGATAACAAGCAAGCGGCGATACGCACGTAACGTAACCTCACAGCGCGTGACTTTCTAAGTGTTCACGGCGTAAAAGAAAAGCCCCGAGAGTATAACACACTATCGCCTTTTCTCTAAAAGACGCCTAGTCATAAATTTCGTTTATAGCCAAGTTTCAATGTACGATTTATTATTGCTTAAAATGACCGAAAATGGACTTAATGCGAAAACGGCCTATTTTGACATATAGAGGTTCCAAATGGGTCCGAAATCTTATAACGACCCTAATCTCGGGAACCGTGAGGGGTCATTATAAAGAGGTTTTACTGTATATTGCCTAAATAAACGACTGAAGGGGAACATGGCGGCCACCATATTTGTTTACGACGTGAGTACCGGTTACGTTTGGGTTATGTACTGAATTTTGTTATTTAAAAAATGTATTTTAAAGGGATCGTTCAACGCGTTATTCATAAGTGTTAATTCTCTAGAGTTATTGTAGTAGGCTATAACAACGTCTTTTAGATACAAAATTTTTTATTCAAATTGTCTTGTGTATAACAGCCTCTTCATTTATTGACATTGGTTTTTAGTAAAAAATGGGGGTGTTATACACGCGTAAATACGGTATTCTGATATGTCTACAAAAGGAAGATCCTATGTCCTTTAAGGATTATAAACAACAAATAAAATTCACTGAATAATGCCACTCTGCTGTTGTAAGTACAGTTATACTTCTTGTACCATGTATTGTTGTCTAGGAAATGCCAACTGACTACTCATCCTACTACACAATGACATGCTATGCATGCAACTAACTTGTTTCAACAGTTTCATGATGAAACACTGGTCTTGCTGCTTACACAATATCATAACTGTGAAGAGGACAGTAAAATATAATGAACTGAAGTAACAATATTTATTATTTCTTTGGTAATCCAACAAAACTTCATTTAATACTTACGTATTATTGTGAATATAACAAAGTCAGTGTAACAGTAACACAAGAAGATGTAGCCCTCAAAAATCTTAACACAGAGTGAACAAAACTGAATTTAATAAGTTTATCTGAAAACTGTTATTTCAGCAATGTATCATCGCTATAGACAAATTTAGAACTATTTAATTGATACCCGAATTAAAATGACAGAACTTGTATGTCAGGTACATAAAATTAACTTCATTCCGAAACTAGTGAACAACAAAGATATCCTGATGATAAATAAATACAGCACTAAATTATAAGAAATGTATATACAATTACTTCACAAATAAGCAATTACACACAAACAAATTTCTTGTAAGACTGAATCCTAATGAGACTATTTTTACATAGAAAATTATTTTTACACGATGAAAAATGTGATATACAATATCTAGGGGGATGAAGAGTTCCAAGAAATCACAAATTACCACATTCTCCAAGAATGGCACTCATACTGTTTGAATATAAAATATGTGCTGTACTTAATGCTAGTGGTAGGAAAGACGGGACTGTGACGGAACACTGGGATTCAGCACGGGTGCACTGGGTTTGGAATTACTACCAGTCATCAAATTAGACAGTTCTGTTAGCACAAACTTAGTCATCCGCACAACAGCGACGTGAGCTACCAACTGAAACACAAGCGCACCGAACCCCCTGTACAATCCTGCCACGCCTTCTTCTGCCACAATTGTCTCGTAGCAGTCCCACGCTCCTTCATAGCTGGTCAGGATGGGAGTCACTGCGTAGCCTGAGTCCAGGTTATCAATAATAGTTCTCGTGCCTTGCAGGTAGAGCCTTCACAGAAAACACCAAGTATGCTACACACAGGATGTACACTGGCTGCGTACAAAAACCACACCAACTTCTCCACAATTGTCAACAATGCTCTAATAAACATTTACTACACGGAGCTGGAACCAATGGCCCAGATAATAAGGATATGAGAGAACATGACCTTGACCTGTTAATATGAATTATAATTGCATTTTCCTAGTTTACTTCTCCCCAGAAATGCATGGAAAACTGAAATCAGGATGTCCAAATAAAGAAACAACCCAGAGTTCTCTCAAATGTGAGTCCAGTGACCACCTCACTGCAGAAATGCACTAAATTAGGTAACTCTTTTACCATAACTGTATTTAATTTATGTACAGTAATAGCCATGTGAGAATTATTTACACTGTACTGCTATCTGCCATTAAACTCATCTATTCTAACATGTTTCAAATAGGAGCAATGCACAAATAGCTGACATTAAAAGCAAAATTGTTTGTGAAAATATATACTGTACATACAATTATTTTTTGCTAAGTAAATATTGAATCACAACTGCAAAATGGAAGTTGGTAACATTTATTTCGTATATCACTGTTGAACCAAAAATGTTCAGTGGCATCACTGTTCACCTTGCAAGCTTTCTCTGTGACTGACCATCATACATGCTACAATCTCATGAAAGTCTGTGTAAATGAAGGTTATGTGGAACCAGTGAGGGGCTAAATATGGAAATACATGCACATAATTGTAATTTCTTGTGGTTTATAAATAATAAATCATATTTTCAACTGAAATTTATAAATTTACTTGTATATTCAAGGAAATGCGGAATTAATCAGGACTCATTAAGAACTTGCACATATGAATTTGTATGAATAAAGTAATAAATTATCTGCCTGTGTATGGTCATAATTTTTAAAATTGCTATAGACATGACATTCTCTCTCTCCTGAGGCAAGACAAGGTGAGGGTGATTCTGAGGTAGTTTGCCATTGCCTTCCACAGAAGAGGGACACCATAATACCCAGTGCTGGACCCACGAGGTAGCAGTACATCACATCAGAAACTATAACCACAGAGTCCAGTGGTCTCTTATAAAACCACAAACATATACAACACAACAGCTGACCCATTTGTTCTGAACCATTACCTGTATTTATAGTTGCTAAATTCCTTGTTACCAACACACAACAGCTGACCCATTTGTTCTGAACCATTACCTGTATTTATAGTTGCTAAATTCCTTGTTACCAACACACAACAACTTTCAATAGAGTTCTGATTTTATGACAGTCCACAGCTCCCGAGAATATTGTTGTAAAGCCACTGTTGTCTTAAAATCTAAAACAGGGTTCCCAGATGCTTCTTACAGCCGATTTTCCTGAGTTTTTCCTGTTTTCCCCATCTCAAATTAAATTTTTCCCTGTCTAAAAAAGTTAACTTAGGTACTTCATAAACTATTACAATGTATAACTATTACTAAGGACCCCTAAAAACTGTGAATAAAAATTGCCAATTTCGCTGTTTAAAAATATTAAAAGCGGATCAAAAAAACTGTGTTAAAAACTTTAAAGCAGTGTAAAATTTAGTTAAAAGAGGCGAAAAAAAATTGTAAGTGGTAAAAATGTTTTGTGTCATACTGTCAGAATGATTATATTTAACTGACCAGTTTTGATTCTGCCTCATTTCCAATATCTTTAAATGTTTACAATGTATGCCTGGTACTTAACTAAATTGTGCAAATTAAAGTAATTTATTTATATTTTTTTCATTAGCAGACTATATAAATCCTCCTTTTCGTTGAAATCTTTATCCTGAGATTTTCTTAAGTTTTGGAGTATTAAAAATGTTCTCAGTTTATTCAGTCCCTTTCACTACATGTACAAATTAAAATGTTTTATTACTAAAATTTTATTGGCCCAATGAAGATAATTTGTCTAGCGTACCTACCCAACAGACCTACTGTTTGGTATTTATTCACTGCTAGAATAGCTGAAAATTATGTTTCTGCACGTTTTAGTCATTTAAATTTGTGTTCCTACTCTTTGCGACACCGAGGAACTTTCCGATATTGCAGTTTACACAAGGATCTGTCCGGTAATATTTTTAGTTTCTTTCCGTTACGAAAATCAAAATTATAAACGCAACATCCCCGAAATTGCTGAGACTAAACATTAACTTGTAAACAAATGTGCGTTAATTCATATAAATATTCTGTTTTTACGTGGTCAAATGTGTAAAAAGACAGCAGTGTTTTTAGCCTATCTGTTATTTAAACCCTTTAAATGTTAGTGAGAAATGTTAAAATATATTAAAATGGCATGCATGGACTAATATAAATATAGCAAAACGTTAACAAAACCAGAAATATCTGATAAGAAAACTTACGCATTTAGACAATTGTGCCTCAATTTATTTGCGACAGAACGTCTGTCAAGGCATTTGAAATCGCGTGAAACATCGCTTTTAAACAAAATTATGCTGAAATTCACGGAAAACCTATAATTAAGCCAAATTTAGCTGTATTTCGCGAATTTTGCAAGTCACCATTTTTAGGGGTCCTTTACTATTTCACATCTTGATAAGAATTTTGAATGAACATACACAACATGAAATGTATTAGCAAACATAGGCCTAGATAACATGATAGCAAATTTGCTGTTAGTTGACTAACTATGAAAATTTCTTAGCTTGTAATTATTGTTCTAAAGACTCCGCTACAATTGATTTCGCACAGAATATAGCACATGCACAGAAAGTTCAATCCAAGGTTTTTGGTGGGACATGCTACAATTACAAATAGCACGCGCACTGCAAAATAGCACAGGAACGCCGCACATAATGTTGGGCAATATCCTATAATCTTGTGCGCCGTGCGTAGCCAATCAGAACACGGATACCACCTGGCTCAAAAGAACATAAACACTGATGAAAATGGAAACTAATATTACTAACCTTTGTAAAAATTTGTGCCGAAGTTAGTAAATTGATTTGATTTGAAATGAAATTGTTTTCAAGATTTATAACAGTCACTGCAATTTTTAAAAAGTAAGTTCACTCGATTTTGTATTATAAAATAAACAAAAAAGTTATTTACAAAAGGGGGTAACAATAAAAATATTCAGAATCAGTAATACCAACACACACACATGTATTATTTACCAGTGTAGCTTGTTTTCGTTTTAACAACAACATCCGCTGTTTCTGTGCGTTTGCTGTTTCAATTGTAGTTTGCAGCTATGTGTGTGTTCCCTGTCTGTGCATGTGCTGTTTTCTGTGCTAAATCAATTGTAGCGGAGCCTTAAATGTAATAATATACTAATTTGTAACATGTGTACTCACATGAATTAATATTCATAACAGCAAGTTTTGTTTGTCTTGTCCATCACCTACACTCAAAAATTATACACAGTTTTAACTTTTAACCTTAAATAATAAATATATGTATGTACAAAACATTAAATCGCAAAACAGCATTTCACGTTTTTAACTTTTTAATTTTCTCCTCAATTTCTACTTTTTCTTTTTCCAAATTAGATACTATTTTGATCTGCAGTTGTCATAGTTCTTCAGATTTTTTTTTTTTTCCCCCCTTTAGAAACCCTCTCAAATTTCTTGTTGTTCACAAGTTTTTGCTCCAGGACACTCTTATGTTTAGAAGAGGATGTTCTGGCTTAACTAATCTTTCGTTTGTCTACATTTACAGCTTGACGCACCCAGTACTTGCTATAATAATATATATCACTCTCGCCCCCGATTTTTAGCAATTTACCTAAGACTACTAGCATTCACCTGCACTTTGCAGATTGCCGTGTTGCCGTTTATTTTCACGTCAGGGTATGTAAGAATGTTAAGCCAAAGTTTTTACTTGTGAAACAGCATTTATTTACATCAAGTGCTTATCCAATGTGTGTTTTCAATGTATAATTGCTTCCTTCGAGTTGTGTTAACTTTCTGTAACACAGTTTATTTACAAACACACATAAAAAAATTTTTACATGAAAAACCAGTTAGTGTTTCTACCCTATATAGGACTTCAGCAAATACTGATTGAAACAGCCCGACTCATCCATCAGCTGTCAAGTGTCTCGGTTCTCAGGCATTTACTTCTGCACTTCTCAATATGATAAATGGCCCCTCAAACAACAAAAATAGTTTTTTAGTGTCCTTAACTCTTCTTGCATACCCTTAACAGCACCTTGTCACTTACTTTAAAATTACTGAAATTATTTCAATAAAATCCTGTTGTTACGGCCCCTTTTATTGTGACACTCCTGTTTTACGACCATTTTTTGAGGAACCGTGAAAAATTCGGGTCAAAAAATTAAGGTAAATCTGCTGAAAAATATATTTCTTCCACTTGGTTATATTTTCCTAGGTGAGTCCTGTGCTGTAAGAAATGCACGGCTAAAAATAGACAACACCCCTCCTGACTTTCCTTGGCAGCCTTTTCAAGTGGTTGCATAGGGTATTGCACCGTGAAAGTAGTTCCGCTGATGTACATCTTTCATCCCCAATTAATGTATTTTTGTCTGTATTCTTTATTATTTTAATATTTTGATGTAAAAATTATAGATTCAATATTTGCTCTTTTGTTATATGTTGTAAATGTAGTTTTGTTATTCATGCAGAGATGGTGGAGTGGGATGGTTGTGTCACGGGCGCCATGGAGAAGTGGGGTTGGCCAAAGAAGTAAGGCAGGCTTGGTCACGTAGAATGGGCACGCTCTAACTTACAAATGTTTCAGTCCGCTCATGTGTGAAATTGTGATAAGGTGTTGGGAATTCTAAAGGTTTCAGGGATAGTAGATCCCATGGGATTATAGTGAAAAGCTTTTATATATTTTTCTTCTTCTTTCTTTCACTCGATACATGACCCAAAGTCAAAAATTCAGGAATAGGTACTGCAAGAACAGGACATGGTAGTGTTAGCATAATCTCAACACAACATTTATTGTTGAAGTATCGGAACTGAATTTTAGATTATTTTTGCGCTAGCAATGATCGTTGATGTACATCAAGTGATGTAACTATGGAAATTCTTTAACAGAAAATAAAATACAGTACGAGCGAAACTCTTTTCTTTTAGTAAAAACAGTAGTACAACCCCTCTAAGAAGCTTTTCAGGGGAGTGGCAGAAAAAAACTTCAGGGGATAACTTCTTACAGGGGAAATACAAAACCATTCATCAGGATGGGAAAATTGGTTCAGAATCATGTCTGGTAGCTCCCATTACCTAACCATCAATGACAGTCATGTTTTAATATTCAGAATAATGTATGTTAAGAAAGAAAATAAGCCTACAAAATATATAAATAATGTTAATATAAAACACAAAAGGATAATAATTTTTATAAAGACGAAACAATAACATACCCCATCATGTTGTTGAATGTTTTTCTGCAAATCACCATATTATTGTTTTTCACTAAACCATCGTACTGTCAAAAGTTTTACATTAAGTTCTTACCACTGCAATATTAGTTTTAAAGAAATTAGTCTATTTCCTCTTAAATTGTCATGAAGGGTGGTCTGCGTCAAGCACTTCTCAGACTGAGACATGATGTAACTTTCTAGACTCTACAAGTTTTCCCATAGATTGTGTTGATTCAACATAATGTTTCAAATGTTCAATGTACCCTCAGGCTTCTGTGTGTGTTGGTGGTTTCTAGGAACATCCTCTTCTTCCCCTTCTTCTTATTCTTATTCTTCTTCTTCTTCTTCTCCATCTTCCTTTCCTTGCTCCTCACATTCCTCTCCTTGCACATCATGTTCCTTGCACAAATCACTGATTGACTGTGGCTCACACGGAAGCAAGGAATTGTCAGATGTTACATACTCCTCAAATGTGCTGGTAAAGTTGAGCTTCTGTTGCAAAAGTGTCCCAGCTTCAGCACACACAGAGCTGCTTTTAGCTGATTCATCAGTGTCATCCACAGAATCACTAAACCCAGCTTTTCAGAAGCAATTTGCAATGGCGCTTGCCTCAATTGCCTCCCATGAAGCAGAAATAAAATGCATTGCTTTGAGAACATTTATCTTGTATTCTTGGGTGTTTACATTCTTCATCCTGGTTATTATTCTTCCAGATTAACCTTGTGTTTATTTTAGAAACTAGGCGGGACCAAGGAAAATAAATAATGCTTACGAGACCGGCACATTTTTCAGCGAATGTCTTACTGGGGAAATGAGTGAAAAAGATTGTTAAATTTAAATGTTATAAATAGGTTGTAATTGCATGTAAGTATATGGTAATGTTCTAGGGACTGCAAAATGTGAACTTCTCAGGCGGGAAAACTTCTTAAGCGGGATGTACTGTATATCCACTGTAGTACTCCATGTCTCAAAACATTAATTAGAACATAATCTCAACCCTCAGACTGCCATTGTCGAGTTATACGAGCACCACAACAACATCAAACACACAATATGTGTTCAAAGTTAAACAAACAGAGCAATAGAGTCCTAAGGATGGGTGTTCAAAATTAAACAGAATTATACTTTTCTGGTGATTAAAACAGTGCAGACCCCATTGCTGGTTATAAAAGTGATTGCCTAACATCATACTTGATATGCACTGCCATACTGATGAAACTATTAAATGTCCGCAAAATATGTTTACCAATCACAATAAAGAAAAAAAAAACTTTCAGATAATGATGGAATACAACATACTTTGAAAATGCACGTTTGCTATGGTAGGTACTATCACAGCGCCATCTAGAACTGTCAAAAATGGTTTTATCACACAGCTGTCTCTCAAAATGCTGTAACTGAATACAAACAAAAGTAAAATAGATGCATGCACTGGAATATGCTGTAGAGTGAAGCGAAGTTTCATAGTAAGAGCAATCTGTCAGGAAGCCTGGATGCCAGTTGAGAGCCATGCGTGTGTTGACAATGGGACACTTAATGCCTCTCTTGTTTCTCTCGCTCTCAGACAGACACATGCAAAGCTCCAGGTGACTTGCTTATAGAAATTTTATCTAGCAGTATGTGACTGTTGGTAACACAAATGTGGTAATTATAGGCACATTTCAATAAGGATGCAACTACTATCGAGTCATAACATGTCAATTATCAGTGGAATGAATGACGAGTAACTTCTCTAAAAGTTACAAAATAATTCAAATTACAACTTAATTCAAGGTCCTTTTCCCTGCACAGTGACAATGATAAAATTGAGTCAACATGGATGGTATCATGTGGGCAGTAAGTATTGCAGTCAAAACCAAACAGAAAGAGGCCCCGTTAGGATAACAAATTTGATTATTTTTCAACAAATGGTTACAGATTTGCAAGCTTGCTCATTCATACACTCACTAAAAATCTTAATGCCAAACAGTAGAATTTAAAATGTATTAAGAAGTAAATAAAACATTTAAACATCAAGGCATCACAACAGGAACTTTTAAACATACAGTCGCTTTTCACCTTTCCTTATAAGGTTTGAAGACTCGCTAAAAAAGAAAAAAAAACCCACACTCTACTTAATTTGACACAGTCTGTTCACTCACCTGTGTAAGATGGTTTCAAGAGGGTAGAGTGCAACTTCAGCAGTATAGAATCCCACCAAGGCTGCTGAAAGTTCAATGTCTTTGGTAGTGCTATGCTCGAGAACATCTCGTGGAAATGCTCCCTGTAAAGAAGTTTTCAGCAAACAGTACTATGAATAAAAATTTTTTTTAATGCCAAAACAAAATGCTAAACCTGAGCATATTTTCTAACTCCAGCACAATCCATTCATTTATTCTCTACAACCCTCGTGAACCATAACCAACCGTAAAAAAAAATGTCACTCACAGGCTGTATCACACCAATGTGTCACTTGTTTCAGTTGAGAAAGTCCAGTAACATGCAAGACACAGCAACGCTAATAATAAGTAGGTCTGTAGTAACCAATATTAATGTATTATGTACTGGTATGTCAAAACTAAGAACCATCGTCTATATATAATGAACAAATAACACCTTACTTTTATATAAATCCTTTTTCATTTGTCACACGCCCCCCCCCCCCACCTATTTTTGTGTTATGTTGCTAGATTAAAAACAATTATTGACAGTAAAACTTGTTGAGTTTTGAAAATGTTGGAACTATAATCCAACATTAAAAGTACACGACAAACAGTCACACACATTAGAGTTGCAGTCATATTTTTTTAACAATTGTAGTATACGCTGTTTGTGGCAGCAAAAGGGCAGGAATACCAGTTAGTATTACATAATTTGTGTTAAATCAGTCTTGCCACCAGACCAAAATTCACACACATGCTCCAACAACTATGACCATAATAGTCCACAGGATTACTGCAAACATTCTAGTACAGTTAAAAGTGAATTCACTGATTTTGTCATGATCTAGGGTCACTGAACATCAATTTAAATGAGAGAGGCTGCTGCTATATCATCCCAGTAAATATTTACAACTCCTTAAAGGCACCCTTGGTGATCAAAACAATTTAACAAATACTGCTGTCTGTTATTCAAATTCTCTGTAAGTTTAAATTGTCTATCGTAGATTTTTAGACTAATTATGTCTTTCATATGTCTAATGAATCTGAAAAAACATACAAATGACTTCCCCTTGGTTCTCATGGAGGAAGGCGACATTTTAAAAGGTGGTAGATGTACCTGTCTTTTCCTTTCTTGGTGCAGATTGAGATGCAGAATACGACTTGTTATGCCTTTCACCAGCAAGGACACCAGATATTTGGCAAGTCCATGCATTATGGTTGGAATGACCAAGGTCCAAATTGGCAGCATTCTACCTATGACAAAATAAGACTAACTTGGGACAGCCTAACTGTAATTCTGTAACTTCAATTAACATAGATTTCACAGTATTTATGCACATTCCCCAGTTCTTATTTTTATTTTATCAGTTACGTAATTTTTTATAATTCTAAACATTGTTCAGTGGTAAGAGGTCACATATTAAAGTTCATTAAATTGTTTAGCACTGAAACAAAGTTCATTACTCCACTGTAGCCTCAGAGCACAAGTCTATTATAATACTCACAATTGCTCTCCCAAGCAAATGTTTTACTCGTGTGGTTACGTTACAGAATATTAGCCACACTACTACCAATTTTTCATTACAGTAGCATAAAGTAACTTTGACTTTTACAGGAAATATTGTCCTATATGCTCCACAGTCAGATTAATTTTCATGAATTATACAAACACATTTGTTTATTCTATTTGTTGTGGTTCACAATGTATAGCAACAAAACCAAACAATGAATATTTATAATGATGACAGAGAATAAAACATGACTTTCCAAAGTCTGGACAAAAGTTTTCGCTAAGGTACGTTACCTCAGGTAACATCACACGTCATACAAATTAGCACTTACATGCAGTTTTAGTCTGCTGTTATATTATAAGGAAATGTTAGCAATACAATATACAAACTGACTTCTAGGTAGTCTGTATTCAAGGCAGTCTGTATTGGCTACAAATGCCAAAGTTTCACAGAAATGAGCAATATAACATTCTGTACTGCTATCTAGTATGTATTTCATGCTCATAAAAACTGTGGTACTGTAAAAAGTTGCATTTTTGTAACCTGAACAGTTTAAAGAAAATATGGCTTATATTTTAAATTATTGAAAAACCTTATAATTTTTATGTTCTGCTACATAAATACATAGTTAAAAGGTCATCTCATTAAATTGATAAACTGTTCTTTTTTTCTTTTCAAACAAAACACTTTGTGATTACTGTCTTTGCTGTCTTGCACTGTCTCTTCCCATCATTATGAGCTTAGCTATCTACGTATAGGTGATTCAAAATAAAGTCCTTGATTAATTTCTATTTTCTGTCAGTTTATATCTTTCCGCCAAATGTTAACATAAATATTGCCACATGCTTTTATTTACAGAGAGTCGTGCAATGGTTACAACTACATTAAACTGCTCCGATAAATTTTATCTACATCATTAAATACACGAGGCTGAATATAAGACGTAATAAAAAGTAATCGTAGTTATAAATACCTGCCAGTTAACGAGTACTGGTTTCTGTCCATCAACTAATTGATACAACACGCACTATTGCCGTTACAAATCTGGTAAATGTGAGCATAGTTTATTATAATTTGTAACTCAAAACCACTACTAAAAACACACATGATAAACGCAATTGAAGAATTCAAGTTTCGTTCAGTTCTACTGCCACGAACGACGACGCACTTAACAGAAACAATAAATAACGCATTTTCTTGATATGTAAAATAAAAAAGTATGTTGTTTCTAGGCTGGCAAATGTAAAACATAATGTACAGAATACAGATAGTTTCACATCATTTGGCACTAATATTCATAGCAATTTACAATACTTTTGAATGCGTATATACGCACAACATACAAACACATGCAAATGATGCAACTTGGTGAAGTGGCGAAAAAACTGCGAAAACATAACTCTGATGCCATCTGTTGGTAGAATTTCGAACTGTCTGAAGCGCAGAGCACGCACTAACGTGCAAGATGACCTGAGGCCGTCCATAGAGTTACATTCTTCTGGCGCCAATTAAGTCTAATTATACTGTAAGGAGAAATGTCAATAAGATCATAAATAAATATTTTGAAGTATAGTGCATCCCTCCTAAGAAGTTTTTCAGGGGAGTGGCAGAAAAAACTTCTTACAGGGAAAATACAAAACCATTAATCAGGATGGAAAATTTGGTACAGAATCATGTCTGGTAGCTCCCATTACCTAACCATCAATGACAGTCATGTTTTAATATTCAGAATAATGTATGTTAAGAAAGAAAATAAGCCTACAAAAATATATAAATAATGTTAATATAAAACACAAAAGGATAATAAATTTTATAAAGACGAAACAATAATTTATCCCATCATGTTGTTGAATGTTTTTCTGCAAACCACCATATTATTGTTTTTCACTAAACCCTCATACTGTCAAAAGTTTTACATTAAGTTCTTACCACTGCAACATTAGTTTTAAAGAAATTAGTCTATTTCCTCTTAAATTGTCATGAAGGGTGGTCTGCGTCAAGCACTTCTCAGACTGAGACATGATGTAACTTTCTAGACTCTACAAGTTTTCCCTTAGATTGTGTTGATTCAACATAATGTTTCAAATGTTCAATGTACCCTCAGGCTTCTGTGTGTGTTGGTGGTTTCTAGGAACATCCTCTTCTTCCCCTTCTTCTTATTCTTCTTCTACTTCTTCTTCTTCTTCTTCTTCTTCTTCTTCTTCTTCTTCTTCTTCTTCTTCTTCTTCTCCATCTTCCTTTCCTTGCTCCTCACATTCCTCTCCTTGCACATCATGTTCCTTGCACAAATCACTGATTGACTGTGGCTCACACGGAAGCAAGGAATCGTCAGATGTTACATACTCCTCAAATGTGCTGGTAAAGTTGAGCTTCTGTTGCAAAAGAGTCCCAGCTTCAGCACACACAGAGCTGCTTTTAGCTGATTCATCAGTGTCATCCACAGAATCACTAAACCCAGCTTTTCAGAAGCAATTTGCAATGGTACTTGCCTCAATTGCCTCCCATGAAGCAGAAATAAAATGCATTGCTTTGAGAATATTTATCTTGTTTTCTTGGGTGTTTACATTCTTCATCCTGGTTATTATTCTTCCAGATTAACCTTGTGGGTATTTTAGATATTTGGCGGGACCAAGGAAAATAAATAATACTTATTATGGGACTGGCACACTTTTCGGCGAACGTCTTAGAGGGGAAATGAGTGAAAGTGATTGTTAAATTAAAACTTAATAAATGGGTTGCAATTGCATGTAAGTATATGGTAATGTTCAAGGGACTGCAAAATGTGAACTTCTTAGGCGGGAAAACTTCTTAGAGGGGAACTTCTTAGGCGGGATGCACTGTATATTAAATACAGGGAGGTCTATTTCATCTGGTGTTCTTTCACTAATGTTGTATTCAAGTAGGAAAACACACGGAACTACATGCGATGAATCGCTACCAACCATACAAGCAGTAAAGTAACTCTTGTTGATGGTGGCATATATGCAGTAACGGCTAGTGATTTTTTTCATAGGTTAAATCTTTAGTGTTCACTTTATCCCAAATGGCCTAACACAGAGCCCGACACTGCACGTCAATTAGATGATGATTTTATTTATTATTAATTTTCAGAACTTCTGTGCCTTTCAAGAGCCAAATACTCAGTAACAGCAAAATTGTACATATAGGTGGTTCAAAATAAAGTGAACACTAAAAAAGATCTTCGTAAATTATATTTTTAGCCAGCTTGGAACTTTCTGCCATACGTAAACATAAATATCACCAAGTGCTATTGTTTACATGGGCTTGTACAATGTTCACATCTACATTTCACTGCTCAAAAACTGATAGCTACAATATCTACTCATTAAATACATAGCCGTTGAATAACTGTTATGATCTAGTTTTAATTATTATAAATACTTGCGAGGTAACATTTATAAAATACATATTCTTGTACATTGACTGTAATTTACACAATACAAATTTTTGCTGTTATGAATCACATTAATGTATGTACATTATATTACAACTGAAAACATAAAACAATCACAAACACACAATATATAATTGAAAGGAAGTGCCCGCTAGGCTATCAGTATGTACACAAAATACAGAAGCACAAGTACTCACGTTTTAGTATTTGACAGATACACACACAAATAGGACGGCACATAATCGTGGAAGCGCGTATCGCGACGTTTCGCTTCTTAGAGCAGCTTCCTCGGGCAGCGAAACGTCGCGATACGTGTTTCCGCGATGTGTCGTTCTATTTGTGTGTGTATCTGTCAAGTACTAAAACCTGAGTACTTGTGCTTCTGTCTTTTGTACATACTGATAGCCTAGCGGCCACTTCCTTCGTTACACACACAAAAATAAAAGACGACACACAATCGCAGAAGCACGTATAGCGACGTTTTGCTGCTTAGAGCAACTTCCTCGGGTGAAGAGACATGGCTGACTGTGGTGTGGCTGCCGATGCTGATGCACCTAGCAGCCTATGGTTGAACTGATAAAGAGGCGGGAGATTCAAAGGCATCATCTAGAAGAGGATTTGTAGGAGTTTATGAGGAGATGCGAGTGAAATGGTTGTGGGAAGCTGACTGACTTGGGATGTTATCTTATATTGAGACCTGGTAGTTGCCTGAATTTGGTGATATACTGATGAGCTAGTTCCCATCGTCTGAGTTCAGAGCTATGGCTTGTAGGTGGCAGGGCCCTCACCACTCTAGTGTTGTAGCAAGAGTCAAAGTCCTTGTTATGATGTGCTGCATGGGCAGTGACTGGTTTATCCTGTGGGTTGGTGTCTTTACCTGCTATGGCTTGTCTGGTGTCTGCTCTGTGGCCATTCATTCTCTGTCTGAGAATGTTGGTGGTGAGGCCAATATATTCAGTGTCACAGTGTTCACACTGTAGCTGGTAGATTAAGTTTATGGTAGCACAGCTGCAACTGCATTGGATGGGGTGAATGTGGTTAGTTAACCTGCTGTTGAATGATGTAGAGGGCTGGTGGATGGTACAGGAGCCACAATGTGTGCTATTGCAGGGATGAGAACCTTTGAGATTAGTTGTAGTGTCAGTAGCTGTAGAAGGTGGGAGTTTGGGGTGTACTAGTTTGTTGCTGAGGTTGGGTGGTAGTCTGAAAACCAGCCAAGGTGGTTTGAAATGAAGGTTTTGAGTTTGTGGTGAGGAGGACAAAATTTTGTAGCCTGAGTTTAGAATGGGTCAGAGTTTGCCAAGGTCTTCATGTCATGGTACCACCAGGGGGATTTCTATATTTTTGGCTTTGGTAGTGTTGCTGGTATTGGAGGTGGCTCGTAGGATTTGTTTTTGCACCAGGGGTTCAGAGTAGCCTCTGTCTGTGAAAGTTTTGGCTATCTGTTGGCACTGTTTGTTAAGGTCACTGTGGGTTGAACGTATGAGATTGGCTCTGGTGACAAGGCTGTAAGGTAGTGACTTTTTGGCATGGTATGGATGACAGCTGTTGAAATGAAGGTATCGAAGATTGTTTGTTGGTTTTGTGTGTACTGAGGTGTGGATGATGCCGTTATGTAGTGCCAACTCGACATCCAGGAAAACTGCATGTGTTTTGGAGAATGACCAGGTGAAGTTAAGTTTACTATTGGTATTCAAGCTGTTTAGGAAAAAGATTAGCTCATCTTCTGTTGAGGTTGAACTCAGACAATGGCAACTAGCTCATCAGTACATCACCAAATCTAGGCAACTACCAGGTATCAACATAAGATAACATCCCCAGCCAGTCAGCTTACCACAACCATTTCACTTGCATCTCCTCATAAACCCCTACACTCCCTCTTCTACATGATGCTTTTGAATCTCCCACCTCTTATCAGTTCAACCACCGGGCGCTAGGTGCATCAGCATCGGTAGCCACACTGCAGTCAGCCATGTCTCTTCACCCGAGGAAGCTGCTCTAAGCTGCGAAACATCGCGATTAGTGCTCCCGCGATTATGTGTCGTCCTATACTTTTGTGTGTATCTGTCAAGTACGAAAATGTAAGTACTTGTGCTTCTCTCTTTTGTACATACAAACACACAATATAATAACAACACAAGTTATTCAAGAATTCATGTTACGTTCAGTTCTATTGCCATGCATGCCACCACCGCACTTAAGGCAACAATGATAATAAATAAATAAAATTTTTTCTTAATGTGTGAAACACAAAAAATACGCTTAGTTTGTAGTAGTTGAATGTTATTTAAAGAACACACATTGGTAATTGTAAAACGTAATACTTCCCAATAAAGCATATGCAGTGGCGAGGCGTGGATTGGATGGATATGTAAGCAAGTATGTATACAGGAAGTTTTCCGCTAGTACCTGCCATTAAAGTGGGGGGTCCAGGGGTTCTCCCCCGGGAAAATTTGAATTTTAACATGCAATTTGGTGCTATTTATAGGGTTTCTGAACGTAAATATTGAATATAAAACTAAGAAAAAATTGTAATACATTTAAAGATATTTTGCTAAAACTCATCGATTTATTTTGAACAACAGGTGAATGTTTTTTTTTTTCGGAGTGGAAGGGATGTAGCTGGCCCTACATGACCCATGCTGTGTTTATCCTATATTAAATATATGTATTTACAAACATATATCTTATATCCGTACACACAGACCACACCACACAAGTAAAATACGTTCATTCACACATACAAACATTTGATATTACTGAACCAATCCAATAGTACAGTGATATGTACTAGAGCATTATTTCGTATAAACAAGTAAAATTA
>PNEQ01031798.1:0-15417 GCA_003012365.1 Medauroidea extradentata
GCTAGGACACCCCCTTCCCACTCGCTCCTCGGCGCCGTGGCTGTCGGGCAGGGCGGCGAAATACAATACAGTGGCGGCAGCGCTAAAAGGCCTCCTCGGGTGCCGCATGGATTGTATTACTCCATGATAACCACCTGCGCCCAGTATCGGGTAACCGAGAGAAAATATCGTGATCTGGAATGATCCTGTTCCCTCTTTACCTCTCTGGGTGGTACTTGACATTGAAGCGACATCTTTCCAGGAGGTTGGAGAACAGAGACCCGCCGAGATAATTCGAGAAGAAGGGTGAGGTATATAAGGGGGAGCTGCAGCAGGAGCGAGAGAGTTTTTGCTGGCAGGTGCCTAGTGTGATCTGAAGTGATAGTGAGTAGTATTGGATTGCGACGACTGTTCAAGGGCGTCCAGCGAGTGGGACCGCAGCAAGTAGGAGGAAGAAGGTGATTCTAGGCCAGAAAGATTCTTCGGTATTATTTTTTTGGGTCCACCATTGTGAGTGACAAGTAACCTTTCCTTATACAGAGAACTTGTGTAGATGTATTTTCTTTCCTTTATGTAAATAGTAGTTATTTGTTCTGATTGACATTTACTGTGTAAATCATTATAGACATAGGTTTTTTTTGTTTTGTATATACAGTTGTAAATAAACCAGGTTAGCTTTATTTTCTTTATTTTATCAAAGACTTCCATCCCCAAATGTACCTAGCCCGCAAGCTTGTAAAAATATGTTTATAAAATTACAAGGAATAGCCTCGTAGTTGTACTTTCAATAAAAAGGACAAACCGTGTTTTCGCGAAATTATCGATCTCTTTAACCTGATGATGTATTGTTAATATTTTTTCTTCAAAACATTTCCTAAGCCAATGCATATTTCATAATTTTTAAATTTTTCGAATAATGGAAATTAAGGTGATGAAAAGCCGTTAAATGTGTTTTCAATAAATCGTATATTTCTCTTAAACCACTTTATATATCGAGGTGATATTTGCATCAGAATGGTGCTCATGTGAATGTCTAAAAAGTTGTTTTACGATTTTTCATAATTCGTTCTTGAAAACGAGTAAAAAAATTAAACGTGTTTTCAATAAAACATCCGTATTTCCTGACCCATTTGAGATATTAAGGTGGTTTTAGCTTTAAAATGAAAAGTAATTTCGGATTCCTCAATAATCGTCCTTAAAAGCTGGTGAAAAAATTAATTAAAATAAAACTTTTTCCAAGTAATAATCCATATCTCTCAAACCATTTCAGATATCGAGGTGGGTTTTGCTTTAAAATTAACCTTGCGTATATATATTAAAAAAAAACAGGACTCACGATTTTTCGAAATTTGAGAATCATGTGTGTGAAAAGTAGTATATTGTTAAATATCTCCCGAAAAGTGAACATTGACCACGGAGAAATAACTCAAAAGTTGCGATCGATATTGTTTTTGCTCTACAAAAGACAATTATTGATTAAGCTATCATAGAGAAATAAAGATGAATTAAAAACAAAGATGTTCTGCAATTAAAGTACGCTCAGCGAACTGGGCTGGATAAAGCTGTTTGTATTTGTTGTATTATTTAACAGCTAGCTTCATATTTTAAAGATACACAGAGAATATAGTAACATCATCAATTAATACGTAATTCTCTTTTCTATAGTACACGTGGGCGAAGCTAGTGTGTGTGTGTATATATCCCTTTGAAATCACCACAGTGGAATAAGCATAGAAAAGAAATATTTATAAATTATTATTCGTATAAATTATCTTTAATAAATCAAAATAATATGTATGAATTTCATTAGAAAAGCAGTTGAATTAGTTACGACACTGTAAAGTAAGTTATTATTGTTGTTATTTTAATTGTTGAACGCTGTTGTTGATATCACGAAATATTTTGAAGACTTTTCGAAATTGGTGAATTTGTAGCCTTCAGATATGCATCACCATTGAAATGACCAGTAAATTCAAACATCAGGGCTTCTTTTCTTCAACTGCCATGTAAATATTGCCTTCATACCGGACATACCGTATTTCATATTAGGTTAGATAAACATAATTGAGGACTTAATATCTACGACAAGTTAAGACAATTTCTTGAAACACATAGAACCAGCAATCTTATAAGTTTTGACATGAACATCAGTATTTTTATATTACACTTCAGTTTAACTGTAACGCGATTAGTGTTTTTCTGCTTAGACCTCCAAACAAATATTTTATTTTCATAAGCAACTTCTACTCAATTAGGTAACGGTTTTTTTGTTAGATTGCAAACCCGTATATTTTAGACGAGATAATACCTGAACTTGCCTTTACTACTGTGTTATCAACCATTTGACATTTCCCACACACACACACACGTGTGTGTCATATATATATATATATATATATATATATATATATATATATATATATATATATATATATATATATACACACGCGCGGGCGCTTACACATATACAATATTAGTATCTTTATGAAATAAAGTATACCTAGAATACTGATAGGAAGTTGGCTTGATTTGCACTTTAATCAGAATTTTATGTTTAATATAATGTAATAAGGATTGTCTGTTAGTATTTGTAACATTTAACATAGCTTGGCATATTGGCGGCGAATGTTTAACAGAGAAAGTGACTACTGAATGACATCAAACGCAGCTGGTTTTTGCAACTGTTTGGAAATAATCAAATGTTAACTTGGACAATTCTGAAGAAAGAAATATTAAAAGAAGTTTCGGAGGAAATAGAAGGTTAGTTTGTCAGCCACCCAGATATGTTGTTATTAATTTGTACTATTGTAGGACCAACAACGCAATGGCGTCTGTAAGTAAGCTGAGGTGTGATACGCTCGAGCAGGTGTCACGCAGGGGCGGACAAGCTAACAGGTAGATACTGCTGCCAGAGTATTTAATCAGGTTGGTATACTTGCTGAGCTGTCATATGCATGTTAGGTACGCAATAGTAACGTCACCGTCTAATGTCTTACTACTAGGCTCTAGTGTGAGAGCTCACGATTATATACTTCCGAGAAATTCCAAAGTTCGCACGATATGTTGAGGAAACAAAGTCTATGTTTGACTGTGCCTGTATCAGGAAAAACCGAGGTCGATGTTTCCTAATTTTGTTTTAAGATGGATAATTACCATACCGAAGGAGTTATTGCGATGTTTTATTTGCGTGCGGTCTCGCGCGCCTCGCGAGAACGAACGTTACTCCTTCTATCGAGTAAGGAGAGATTAATTAGAAAATATTATCGTCTAAATGTTATAAGGATAAATGATACACTCTTGGAAAATTATTTTTAGATTAGGCCTACTGGGACAGGGGGGTGGGGGTTGCGGAGCCGAAGCTGCGGCGGCCATCTTGGATGACGTCACCCGGCGGCAATCTTGGATTACTTCACTTCCGGTTGCCATCTAGGAATGCATCACTTCCGGTCGTCATCTTGGATTGCATCACCCTTGTCGGCCGTCTTGTATTCTAGAATTTTCTACTCTGTCATTCCATGGCTCCCCATTCCAATCCCCCGGCTCTGGCTCCCCTTCTTCTGCTCTATCACTCCGGCTCCACAGATAAAACCCCCACTCTGTCTATATCCTTATGTGGAATCGTCCATGGCCTGTAACTTTCTCATGCTCTGTCATTCCAGCTACACAGATAAAACCCCCACTCTGTCTATTTCCTCATGTGGAATCGACCATGGCCTGTAACTTTCTCATGCTCTGTCATTCCAACTCCACCCCCACTCTGTCTATGAGGAATCGACCATGGCCTGTAACTTTCTCATGCTCTGTCATTCCAACTCCACCCCCACTCTGTCTATGAGGAATCGACCATGGCCTGTAACTTTCTCATGCTCTGTCATTCCAGCTCCACCCCCACTCTGTCTATGAGGAATCGGCCATGGCCTGTAACGTTCTCATGCTCTGTCATTTCAGCTCCACAGATAAAACCCCCAATCTGTCTATATCCTTATGTGGAATCGACCTTGGCCTGTAACTTTCTCATGCTCTGTCATTCCAGCTCCACAGATAAAACCCCCACTCTGTCTATCTCCTCATGTGGAATCGACCATGGCCTATAACTTTCTCATGCTCTGTCATTCCAGCTCCACCCCCACTCTGTCTATGAGGAATCGACCATGGCCTGTAACTTTCTCATACTCTGTCATTCCAGCTCCACAGATAAAACCCCCACTCTGTCGACGAGGAATCGACCATGACCTGTAACTTTCTCATGCTCTGTCATTCCAGCTCCACAGATGAAACCCACACTCAGTCTATGAGGAATCGACCATGACCTTTAACTTTCTCATGCTCTGACTCCACAGACCGATTCCCCACTCTGACTCCGCAGCCCTCGGCCATGACCTGTAACTCATGCTCTGTCATTTCAGTCGGCTCCACCCCCTCTCTGTCTATGTGGAATCGATCATGGCCTGTAACTTTCTCATGCTCTTGTTAATCTCCAGCTCCATGCCCACTCTGTCTATAATGAATCGACCATGGCCTGTAACTTTCTCATGCTCTGTCATTCTCCGACTCCACGTCCACTCTGTCTATCTCCTTATGAAGAATTGACCATGGCCTGTAACTTTTGCATGCTGCCATTCTCTTGCTCCACGTCCGCTCTGTCTATGAGGAATCGGCCATGGCATGTAACTTTCTCGTGCTCCGTCAGTCTCCGGCTCCACAGACAAAACACCCACTCTGTCTATGAGGAATCGACCAAGGTCTGTAACTTTCTCATGCTCTGTCATTCTTGAGATCCACAGATGAAGCCCCTACTCTGTCTCTGCAGTGTTACTCTTGTACCTTCGACTAAACTCATGCTCTGTCATTCATCAGCTCCACAGATCAATCCCCCACTATGTCTATCCCCTTATGAGGAATCGACCATGATCTATAACCTTCTCATGCTATGTCATTCCTGGGCTCCTCCATTGACATTTTGTTGCATGTACCTTCTTCCTTCACACAAGACACTGAACCAAGATTAGCATGAATGTATGTAGGTAACATGTATGTGTAGAGATTAGCAATAAATGATTTTCTGTATCATCAAATATGTATAGTTTTCATTACAAACTATTTCTATCACATGTACATGTAGAGGTTAGCATCAAATGATCTGCAGTACCAATCAAAAATGTATAGTTTCCATTACAAACCATTCGACACACGTGAGTAAACAATCACACAAGATACGAAACATTATAAAATGATTTGCAGTACCAATTAAAAGTTTATAGACATAATTACTAGATATTACAAACCTTTCGACTTATATGTGCCTGCTTATTGGGGAATTAGGCAAAAGTAATCAGAGATAACGAAACAACATTGTACTTACTGTTTGCATGTAGAGATGATAAAATAATGTCTTACATACACACGAGATCAAATTAAACGAATTTATTAATGGAAATATATACATAAAAACTATTTTCACTGTACAATTTCGTGCAGCTGTCTGACTTCACCCCGCAGGCTTCTTATCTCCTCCAGCAAGATCTGAAAGTCTCTTTCTTGAAGCCTGCATAATGTGTGGTTGGCAGCAGCAGCTTCCTCCCGGTGAAGACACACCTCATCGCGGTCGTCTCTCGTCGTAATCTCTTCCTCGCCATCGTTGCCAACTTCGTCCAGATGTTCAATTGACGACACCTGTGAGATTGGAGAGTTCCCTGCCCATGCAACTGGAGTGTGCACACACTCGCTGTCTTCGGACAAGACTAATATCTGCTCTGGCTCCCCATACCAATCCCCCTCATTAAGGATCAGTCACGGCTATATCTTTCTCTTGCTCTGCCAGCTCTGCAGTCCTATCACCCATGCAGAATCGGCCATTTCCTTAGCATGTGTGTAGAAGTAATGAATTACGGTATCAATAAAAATTATGCATGTGCTGTATTGAATAAAACGAGCCTTCCCTCACACTTACCATCTGCATATTACTATGCAGGCAGTTCCCCGAGGCTTGGGTCTGGGCAATACACTATGCCGATAAAACTTTTTTGCAAGCATTATCAGCATATTGTACAGGCGGTTTAGAGGCCAAAAAAGGAAAGCTTCCCTCTTGGAATTAGTTCCCTAACATCAAAGCGGACGTGGAACGCTCAGAAAGATGACAGCAAAAGAAGAAGAGCAAAGATAGATAGATAGAGGAAAAGAGAAGAAATAAAGTAATAGAATGAAATGTGAGTACGATACTACCGTCTATTATTGCAGTGTGAATTATATGAATAACCACCAACTCCGATGCATGAAATCGTAAAGTGGATGTATTTTCTAGGCGATGAAGTAATCTTCTTTCACGATGTCAGAACTCTCACACTCTTAGCATCCCCTCACCTCTTACCACCCAGCAAGCAGCCGAAACTAACTTCCCTGGAATGATCGCCTAGATCATTGGGCATTGAGCACGAGAGCCTTACATCTTCAAGCCGTCATCTCAGTGTTGATGTTCATTGATGATGGCGTTGAAGCTCATAGCAATGAAAAATCTTGACGTAGTGCTGAAAAACATGTAAACTACTAACTAATAAACTAAAAAAAACACTCATCTTGAGCAAAGGATGATGATTCTTAGCCGACTTTATAACCATATGGTACGGTGTGAAGACCATCTTCACAAATCTGTCGCTTGTCGTCCATCCATGTGAGTACCAGTTTATTGGTGCATTGCGTATATATTTCATGATTGTATGATCTGATGTTGTTGACAGTTACTCGCATCACTTGCTGTTCCATCAGTATACGCTTATAGTCCTCGAAAAACATTGTGTTTTTAACGACACATTTTTGGATTTCTTTGGCCCTCTTAATTTCTTTGCTGGAACACTTGTACGTATACAGTTTGGCTCTCAGCCCAACAAACTCGGACATGTCGTTTCCACCACACTCATCCTTGAACTTGCCAATCACCTTTTTGTTGGCAGGTGAATAGCAAGGATGGGTGGGTGGATATCCGCTCATGTCAAATTCGGACATGAATGCTGGGTCTAAGAGCAGATCTTGGTAGAAATCGTTGGTTTCAATCTGGTACACAAAGGAATCCGTGTCCATGTATACCAGCTCCAGCTTACCGGCATACCTCGGTTTCATCACATCGTAATGAAACCGGTACATCAATGTTTTCGAGAGATCGAGTACTGTAAATCCCTCATAAATTGGTTTATCAAACAAAATGTTTTCATGTTCCATCTTGATGAGAGAAAGAGTTTCGTCGTAGATGGTTCGACACTTGAACGTTGGTTTGTAGATAAGTTTCTTGACACGTTTCTCAACACATACAAGTTCCATTTGTTGCCGCTTTCTCTTGTTCTCCATCAATTTTCCGAACGTGGCGTTGTTCATCAACTTAAAAAAGTCCTTTTCAAATTCATTTGCAGCCATCTTGCGTTTCGCCGTATTCAAATCTATGTAAGGTTTCAGTCATGACATTTGGTTGAATTGCAGTACTCGATGCACCTTCTTCAGCACCAACCCATGACTAATTGCCTGTTTCAAATTAACGTAGTGAACAACATAATTAGTTTTGCTGTGAAGGGTAGTCATGAACTTGGTTTGTTTGGACCCAGGAGGGCGCTCGTTCACCGGCATGAATGGCAGGTCCTTGTGATCTTCGTGGAGTGATGATGGATTTTCCACATCTACCTCCAATATGTAGCCCACAACACTATCTTCAGGCACAGACATGACATCCACATCAGTGCCTGACCATCTAAAGTTGGAATGTGGTAAGGGCAAAGACATGGCCCAGCTATACAAGTTGTTGGCATCTACATATTGGAGGTAGGCCGGTGACTTGCTGGAATCATGTGTGGCGGGCAAATACTTATTGTTGGCCACACAGTGTCTCTTGACACACTGAGCTACCCCTCCCCGGATGCCAGCCTCAATAAACAGATAAATGTCGTAATCGATGATCAACTCGAGCTCCACTCTGGTGTCCTACTTCTGTGCGACATTTTTGAGAATTTCCAGGGGCTGTGTTTGAAGACATATGATCTAGACTGTGTGCGTTACATCAGTGCCCCCGGTTTCTCCTTCGACGCAATGCTCAAGAACTCCAGGGTGGAGACCAATGATCTAGGCGATCATTCCAGGGAAGTCAGTTTCGGCTGCTTGCTGGATGGTAAGAGGTGAGGGGACGCTAAGAGTGTGAGAGTTCTGACATCGTGAAAGAAGATTACTTCATCGCCTAGAAAATACATCCACTTTACGATTTCATGCATCGGAGTTGGTGGTTATTCATATAATTCACACTGCAATAATTGACGGTAGTATCGTACTCACATTTCATTCTATTACTTTATTTCTTCTCTTTTCCTCTATCTATCTTTGCTCTTCTTCTTTTGCTGTCATCTTTCTGAGCGTTCCACGTCCGCTTTGATGTTAGGGAACTAATTCCAATAGGGAAGCTTTCCTTTTTCGGCCTCTAAACCGCCTGTACAATATGCTGATAATGCTTGCAAAAAAGTTTTATCGGCATAGTGTATTGCCCAGACCCAAGCCTCGGGGAACTGTCTGCATAGTAATATGCAGATGGTAAGTGTGAGGGGAGGCGCGTTTTATTCAATACAGCTCATGCATAATTTTTATTGATACTGTAATTCATTACTTCTACACACAGGCTAAGGAAATGGCTGATTCCTCATGGGTGATAGGACTGCAGAGCTGGCAGAGCAAAAGAAAGATATAGGCCATGACTGATCCTTAATGAGGGGGATTGGTATGGGGAGCCAGAGCAGATATTAGTCTTGTCCGAAGACAGCGAGTGTGTGCACACTCCAGTTGCATGGGCAGGGAACTCTCCAATCTCACAGGTGTTGTCAATTGAACATCTGGACGAAGCGGGCAACGATGGCGAGGAAGAGATTACGACGAGAGACGACCGCGACGAGGTGTGTCTTCACCGGGAGGAAGCTGCTGCTGCCAACCACATATCATGCAGGCTTCAAGAAAGAGACTTTCAGATCTTGCTGGAGGAGATAAGAAGCCTGCGGGGTGAAGTCAGACAGCTGCACGAAATTGTACAGTGAAAATAGTTTTTATGTATATATTTCCATTAATAAATTCGTTTAATTTGATCTCGTGTGTATGTGAGACATTATTTAATCATCTCTACACGCAAACAGTGAGTACAATGTTGTTTCGTTATCTCTGTTTACTTTTGCCTAATTCCCCAAGAAGCAGGCACATATAGGTACGTCGAACGGTTTGTAATATCTAGTAATTATGTCTATACAGTTTTAATTGGTACTGCAAATCATTTTATAATGTTTTATAATGTTTGTACTCACGTGTGTCGAATGGTTTGTAATGGAAACTATACATTTTTGATTGGTACTGCAGATCATTTGATGCTAACCTCTACACGTACATGTGATACAAATGGTTTGTAATGAAAACTATACATATTTGATGATACAGAAGATCATTTATTGCTAATCTCTACACATACATGTTACCTACATACATTCATGCTAATCTTGGTACAGTGTCTTGTGTGAAGAAAGAAGGTACATGCAACAAAATATTAACGGAGGAGCCCAGGAATGACAGAGCATGAGAAAGTTATAGATCATGATCGATTCCTCATAAGGGGATAGACATAGTGGGGGATTGATCTGTGGAGCTGATGAATGATAGAGCATGAGTTTAGTCGAAGGTACAAGAGTAACACTGCAGAGACAGAGTAGGGGCTTTATCTGTGGATCTCAAGAATGACAGAGCACGAGAAAGTTACAGACCTTGGTCGATTCCTCATAGACATAGTGGGGATTTTGTCTGTGGAGTCGGAGAATGACGGAGCACGAGAAAGTTACGTGCCATGGCCGATTCCTCATAGGCAGAGCGGGCATGGAGCAAGAGAATGGCAGTATGCAAAAGTTACAGGCCATGTTCGATTCTTCATAAGGAGATAGACAGAGTGGACGTGGAGTCGGAGAATGACAGAGCATGAGAAAGTTACAAGCCATGGTCGATTCATTATAGACAGAGTGGGCGTGGAGCTGGAGAATAACAAGAGCATGAGAAAGTTACAGACAATGGTCGATTCCACATAGACAGAGAGGGGGTGGAGCCGACTGAAATGACAGAGCATGAGTTACAGGTCATGGTCGAGGGCTGCAGAGTCAGAGTGGGGAATCGGTCTGTGGAGTCAGAGCATGAGAAAGTTATAGGGCATGGTCGATTCCTCATAGACAGTGTGTGGGTTTCATCTGTGGAGCTGGAATGACAGAGCATGAGAAGTTACAGGTCATGGTTGATTCCTCATAGACAGAGGGGGGGTTTTATCTGTGGAGCTGGAATGACAGAGCATGAGAAAGTTACAGGCCATGGTCGATTCCTCATAGACAGAGTGGGGGTGGAGTTGGAATGACAGAGCATGAGAAAGTTACAGGCCATGGTAGATTCCACATGAGGAGATAGGCAGAGTGGGGGTTTTGTCTTTGTAGCTGTAATGACAGAGCATGAGAAAGTTACAGGCCATGGACGATTCCACATAAGGATATAGACATAGTGGGGGTTTTATCTGTGGAGCTGGAATGATAGAGCATGGGAAAGTTGAGCAGGGGGATTGGAATAGGAAGCCATGGAATGACCGAGTAGAAAATTCTAGAAAATTAAGTGACGTCATCAAAGTCAGGTGACACAATCCAATATGGCGACCGGAAGTGATGCAATCCAAGATGGCGGCCGGAAGAGACGCAATCCAAGATGGCGGCCGGGTGACGTCATCCAAGATGGCCGCCGGTTGACGTCATCCAAGATGGTCGCCGTGGATCGGGTTCCGCAACCCCCACCCCCTGCCCCCGGACATACATTTCCTATCTACTGGCTTATTGCTAGAGGCAGGAAATTTTGCGAAAAGATTTTTGCAGCACTTTGTTTCAGTGTCTTACGTGCGCACCTGCATCTCTGCTATTTGGTCAGTGATTGGATGCCGTTACACCCAGCGTGTGGAGGTTGAACTCGAAAATCACAAACGTGATGTGTGGCAGTTATCCGTTTACTGATGGACAGAGTTAAATGTATAACGACTCTGCACAAAAACACTCTGCCAATAGCCATGAAGTTGATGTGCAGGTGTGCACGTAAGGCACTGAAGCAAAGTGGGGCAAAAATATTTTCACCAAAAATTCCCGTCCCTACTTCTTGCTGATTGAAAAATGAAGCTTATTTTTATTGGTTGTTCTGAATAACGGGGAGTTTATGAAAATATAGCGGAAATTGCTCCTCTTGATACTATTTTGTAGCAACACATAAACCCTCTTGTTCATCTCTTGAATATTCTTAAATAGTATTTTAACTCTCCAAATAAACCAGATTTACTACATATTCTATGATGCCTCATAAATAACTGTTTGACAGTGTTTTTCACTAATTCCAGGTTGAGCAATTTCAGCAAGTGAAGGTAGGTAGAAGCAACTGATTGCTATTAACTGAGCAAACCTGTAGTTTGTAGGTCAGATAATATTCACTCATTCCTATTTCAACTGTACGCCCACTGTTTAGGAAGAAAGTGAGCAGACTGCTGTGCCTTGATATAGCAGGGATATCTCGGAGTCTATTGGTGCGCGAGTACGTCCACAGTCCCGTCATCTCGGACACTTTGTCAATCGTCCTCACCTCGTAATTATTAACTAGTTCATGAAAACATACTTGGGCTCCCGAGCACTGCACACCGGTTTCATAAACAATGTCTTCATATATTGACTAATTATATTATAAAACATTAAAATACGTTTATTTTTATGGCTTTCCTCAATTGCATATTAAAAATATATAATCAGTCAGATGAAATATATTATTCAACTCTTATTTAGGTTAAATGTATCCGTTCCGTGTAAAACGTTCGTACCTTGTATTGCAAAATAAATGTGAATCATATTATATTTTTTTAAGTTTTTAACACACTACCGTTCTGCACATGATATCCTAAAAATTTAACACTCGAAATAAAATTATCGGTTAAGGTGTTAATATATAAGAGCTAACTCACAGAAAAAGAGTATATTTAATCTTCATAGAGGGATTTAAAACAGTCATATAATTGAATTACTGTTTTTTTTTTTTTTTCAAAATCAAACACGATAGCTTGAAACGGAACCAGTTACGTATATTTATGTTATAATATTTTTTCTTCTGTTATGTTAACTATGCAAGTACATTCCTGGAAGGTTCTTAGTTATAAGGAGAGGCTGTTGTGGATCATAAACTGGAAGACTGATTGGATTCGTTCATAGTGCTACAAATATTTACACATCAACAACTGTTTTTCATTATTGCACGTGTAAAGATACAATATAAAAAGAAAAGCGTTGAAGAATAACTTTTATATGGAAATGTAACTATGTATTGTCACAGTTTGTCCGTACATGCCAAGAATGTTGTGTATGTACGTGTGTCTAAGAAACTTGAATTTTAAGATAGCGTTGTGTTGCTTGTTTACGCTCCGTAGCGTACAATTATAAACGTCTCTTCTCTTCTCTTCTTTTGTACCCGAAGTGTATCTCAACTAACTGAGAGTAACCTTACAGTGTAAAACTACCGTCTTCCTTCTTTGGAGTTGTTTTACTTATTTTTCACTTTGCGAAGAAATATGCCTCACTCCAAAAATTCTGAGCGGACGTCGTAATTTACATTACAAATTCCTTGAGAGCTGCACAGCGTTGCGTTAACATCGTGCCACGTCTTGCCGACATCTTTTAACAGCTTCTTCCACTGAGTTTGCTGCGAACCTTGTAGACTCCGCGAGGCAGATTTAAAACTCAAGTTGGTAACGCCGCAACCTGCAATTACATAGACAATAACTGACTCTGGAAGAAGCAGTGTTACAAACTACGGAAACTAAAAGTTTGCATAAAGCTTTTCGTTGTAAGAGACTCCATCTAATACAATGAAACGAGTGTAGTAAAGTACTGCTGTTGACTCTCCATATTTGTAGCTATAGAACGTTTAAGACATTGTATTAATTGTTTAGTGTCACGTGTATTTAATCAACACGTGTACAGTACTAAGTACTAAGTAATGACGTTTTATAACAATGAAAACACAACAGAAATGCGAACTCAGGTCATTGAGCATTGCCACGTGAAAACATATTATGTACCTAGAAAATAAAGAAACGGGATTGTACATAAAAGCTACAAGATAAATAAGCTATCATATTATCGAAGACTTGTGTTTTATAGGCTGATAAAAAAAACTAGTGTAAAATAATATGTAGTGAAAAAACACCTTATAGCGAGTAACTTCAAATTTCTTTGAGTCATCCTTCAGAAACTAGCGGAATCTACACGGAATATACGGAATATACAGTGTATAAATATGGTTCTTTGAAGTCGCATGTTAGACGGGAAAAAGACTATTTAAAATACATACGTAAAAACTTAATCAACCAACCTAGGAGGTCTAGGTAGGGTAAACCAACAGGCTAAACCGATCAAGGCTGCTGCCAGGTCAGCCAAGCAAAGGAATAATGACTTTATAAGATGAGTTATGTCTAGTAAAGACAATTTTAATAAGAGTTAATAATTTTTTTTAATTCCCAGATTTGAACAAAAAAACAATAAAAATCTTGGCACATTAACAATTAGTGTTTTGTGTATGTAGATGTCTGATATAAATTAAATAGCTAAATATGGCTTAAGATTATCATGTAAAATGGCGATCCTCGATTATTACCTCAATGAAATAACATTTCTTTTAAATTTTATATTTTAACGAAGTTTCTTTTATAATTTTTAATTTCGCAGAGGTTGTAATCTAAGCAGAACTAAACGTTTGTGATATAGAAAATAGTAAACTTAGTTCTATTGGTGTGTGCGCATCAAGTAGCTGGGACGAGAAGACAACAATAAATATGCTGGACATTCCTGGCTATCCTTCATGGGGATACTCTTACCACCGCCGATAGTTGTCCACGTCTCCATCTCGCCCAGGTCTACGGGCGCTAAATGTAGCGACTTCTACATCGGAAGGTGTAGCCAAATCCCTCAAGAGTTACTGGACTGCTTCAACATAGCAAACAGCCGAAAACGCGTGGCGGGAGCAGCAATTTTAAAAATAACCAAAACAATAGTTTAAAAGACGAACGACATAAATACATTGTGACACTAGAGGGGAAAATAGTAAATTTAATCAATAAATTCACCCTAGAGGTAAATCAAGTTGGATAACGATATATTATAAAGAAGAAATACTGAGAATAATTTGACGGATGTTTACGCCATGATGTGCAAGATTCAACCAGGTCGAGTGAAAGATATGCCTAGAGTCTGTGGGCCATCATAGAGTCGTAGCTACTTGATGCTACCAATTAATATTACATTTAAGTCAGTTTTAAGACAGTACAGGACAGTACCATCCAACATACAGTTTTAAAACACATACTTGTTTTTAATAAACAAAGCATATTACAATCGTTTTAAGTTAAATTTACGAGCAGAATTTTTTTTATAGATTCCCTTAAAGACAAACATGATCAAATCATGATTAATTTAAGTCGGTCACAAAGTTTTACACAAAAATTGTTCCATAATAATATTGCATTGCATTAACTGCACTTAGTTAACTGCCAGAATTTATTTAAATAACGTAAATAAGTATTGTTACAATATCGTAGATGGTGAACAAAGTAAATAGTGCTGGGGAAGGACTATCAAGAAAACGTGAAACAAACCAAAAAGTGAGTATGTGCCAACAAACGGCATAACCCTACAATAAATTGCAATAGTACTGAACATTTGGTTTTAACAGTACGTGTACAGGGTTCATTGCTTGTTTCTCCCGCTCGTTAAATAAACTATCGTTGTGTGTCATACGTTTTACATTGTCTGCTATGCATAATAAGTATAAAATACTGCAACAAATATACAATTACCATTCGCATTGCATGATTAAATATAATCATTCACTATTAATATAATCATATTCAATACTAGTATAATGCAAAAAATTGTGTTGGCCCGCACTTCCTTCCACGGATTATGTGAAGATTCTATCAAAATGTATCGTTTACCAAACTTAGCAGATCATCAGCTATGTGGTTGTGTATATTGACAGTGGTTTTGTACCGACTGTGTCGGTAAACGACGTAATTTGACAATGCCGGAGACAGTTCAGACATTGCAAGATATCACCCATTAATATGTTTTATCCTCTGCAGCTATATTTGGAACGCTTTCACGTATCCAGAAACTCTTGCATACCTTATATACCTGTGGAGTCACTAGAGTACTATAAATGAACACATCATATTATTATAGTTATCCATGGAGGATTTGTTTAATTTGCAAGAGACAGAAGAATTATTTTTATGTTTGGTCAATCTAATGTAAACATGAATATAATTTGCAAATATATTTAATACTCGAATAACGTACATTTTATTTGTGTAAACCACAAATTGGTGACCCC
>PNEQ01031799.1:0-15386 GCA_003012365.1 Medauroidea extradentata
GGTGCGGGGGAAAGGGAGGGGGACACCGCGGTGAGAGTGTATTGACTCTCTCGCTCTCCGGTGCGGGGGAAAGGGAGGGGGACGCCACGGTGAGAGTGTATTGACTCTCTCGCTCTCCGGTGCGGGGGAAAGGGAGGGGGACACCGCGGTGAGAGTGTATTGACTCTCTCGCTCTCCGGTGCGGGGGAAAGGGAGGGGGACACCGCGGTGAGAGTGTATTGACTCTCTCGCTCTCCGGTGCGGGGGAAAGGGAGGGGGACACGGCGTGGTTCAGCGCTGAGGCGGCACGGCAAGCCGAGCACCGTTTGTCTTTTGGCGAGTGGGACTTGCAAAGTAAAGGAACGAAGGGAAACAGACGTGGCGGACAGTAATACGGTGCACGGAAGGTGTGACCCGTCAGTACTTATCGAATCCTCGATGCGTGCGGTCGTACAAGATGAGCAGAGAAAAAAATTCACAGTTTAATTCCGCCTGGGAGTTGGAGCTACTTGTTTGCGTGTACTGCAACGGTGCACAATGCCTTGTTTGTAATACCATTTTAGGTTATTTAAAAAGATCGAACTTGGAGCGTCATTATAAAAATAGTCATACCGCCGAATTTCAGAAGCTTAGCCAAGACAAGAGTCCTAGAAAATATTACTTTAGAATTTCGTAATGAAACTTTGACAACATTCATATCGTAATGTGTATTGTATCTGCCAAATTTTAAGTATTTCCGCCCGTAACTAACTCAAATAATTAACATTTTGTTTCGTAATTACATTGATATAAATGCCAATTTTTGGGTCTTTTTTGCAAAGATAGAAACTTGACACTTGCACTACATATGTAAATAACCTTCTTCTGTGCTTTAGCAAAGTTCCATCGCGGCATATGTCATAGTTACTTAACAATTAATTAAAACGTGGACGTATGGAAAACACTGAATCTGCTTGTGATGCAGTGTTCCCGAAAAATGCCAACTACGACGCTCCCGTTAAAGATATCAAAACACATTTGTGATATGTCACAGGATAATGGTGTAAGAATCGAATGAGTTATGACACACATGTGTGCGCCATACGTAAAGCTTAAATAAACATACAGAAAGCCGGTATAAATGCCACCAGCGTTTACTTAGCTGGAAAGTGTCGCGGATGGCAGTCTGGGAAACTACGTGCTGGCAGCTGCGAGGGCCGAGGGATTACAAGGGTCAGCAGGAAACCTTGAAGCAGGTTCTTGGCACGCAAAGGGACATAGTTTGTGGACAGTGCGATTTCTTACAAGACATCCATCCATGGCCTGTGTCAGCTGACACCATTTCCGCATCATGCGTACACAAAATTATGAATCGTACCAGCAAATACAATAAGATTGGGAAGGAGGTTTGGTAGCACCATAAATAAATTAAACGAACTAGTTATTTATTTTTTTTGTAGGCTGATAACAAGCAAAGGACGCTTTGAAAAAATTAATAAATTTGTATACTGACACGTCAAATAACCAAACATTTAGAGTAATCGAAATACGGAAAATATAACCATGATAGCAGTTTAAACCTAATAAAATATTAAACTTTCGTAAAATAAATACATGCATGTAAAAACCAAGCATAGCAAATGTATCATTTCTGTTAGATATGTATCTTCCTCGCAGAAAACAGATACATCTTCAGATTCTAACTATTCAGCTAAATGCTTTAAAATGCATATATTAGAATATATTTATGTATAATTATTTATTCATAGAAGGAAAATCTAAATAATTTTTCTCTTGTTGACGCATCCTTCATAATTATCTTACCTTCCAAAACAGTGACTATGACAACGAAGTTATAAAATACACAATTAAAGTTTACTGTACTTCAAATTGTTAATTAATTTATTCCCATTTATTTATCACTGCACTGATAAGTTTATAATTATTATCGAATCACACGGTTTCCTGTATTAACTCACAGTTTAATCAAAAAATTTTCGGCACACAATTATTGTAACAACTAAAATATTTAACTAATACGCCGTTTTAATCATGTTAAGTATTTTTCACATTACATTTTGAGATGAATTTTAATTTGGTTGTCGATTCCCAAGTTGAGAGTAGTAATTATATTTTTGCCCTTTAATTTAATTATGTTACTACTAAAATAACATGTTCCCGTGTATTTTTATACTCCTCACTTAATTTTAAAAACTGTCAAAGGAACACCTTACATACAAAAACAATTTCCATCATAACAATTTTATACTGTTGTATTCACTTAAGACGATCGCCGTTTATTATTACACAACATGCAATCAGATGTTTTTCTATGAAATAAATGCTACGTTATAGCATTTATGGAAAACAGAGACACGCATTATATATTATCTCGGATATGCATATGGAAGTCATAGTTTCATGGAAACAAAATTTTACCTAGTAAATTAAGTAAGTTATAAAATTAAAAATGTTTATCTATACGAGAATTTCAATTTTTCCTTTTGGAAAATATTTGAATGTGCCAGAGAAATACTAATGGAAATTCTTCTAAAAAGAGTTTGGAACACTGTACAATTCGCTGGGTGACCACGTAACGAAGATAAGGCACACGGTACAGCATGCATGCTAGTGGGCTTTTGTTTTCCGAATGTCTGAACCTGGAGGTGCTCAGCAGAACATGAAAGTGTGATCCAACTGTAGCAACATTTATTGGACAAGTTATCTCTGTTTATGTTACTTCTGTCAAGTCTTAACATGGTCCTAGATAGGGTATTTAGTGTTAGTTGTAAGTAACACACCCATATCGAAACAATTATAAATTTTTTTAATTTAGTTATTATTCTCAAGAATATTCTTGTAACATTGTGACTTTCAGGACTGCAGTGGCCGAGTGATTTGAGCACTCACCTCCAACAGGAGTGATCGCTTCCTCAATGTCTCTCATGATCTAAGATATCATTTGTATACAATTCTTAGCTCAACGTTAATGTCCCATTATTCTTTGCGTTACCGTATGAGGAATTAGTTTACCAAAATTTGGGGTCACTTTGCACAATAATAACTTTTTGTAAATTATGGTTAGTAGCTTCTTAGGTTGTTGATAATTTCATCACTTAGTTTTCATGATAAATAATACTTCAGAGGGAAGGATGCTTAGGAGCTTTTCATGAATTAAAATTAAATGGGTCGTGTAAAGTAGTCTCACTTTATGATATTCATACTTTTACGATATTTTGATAGACTAGTTTTACCCCTTTTTTCAAGTTATAACCTGGTTCACGGATATAACGTAAAACTAAAGTGATTTCTGAACACAATGATAGTAATGAATTTTTTTCGTTTTTACTGTAGGCTAGCTGGTTCCCGCAACTTCGTTTGCCAGGTTTTCCATTTAATGCGATAATATTTCTGAAACAAAACGTTATGAAAAGTTTTAAATGGGGCAAAATACTGTTAAAGATAATTAATGCGCGTTTTAGAAAAATGTTGAATCGGAAAATTGGCCCACGAAATTTTCTGGTCACCCCTTTCTGCCTCTGTACCTCCGTTTTGTCACGCACCTCCCCCAAAGTACAAAACATTGGGTTTGGTAGAAACCTTCGTGGGCGCACACACAACACACCAACATTTTTTTTTTCATTAAATTATTATTTTTTGGGTACACGGTTCTGCCCCTCTACTCCGTTTCCCCCTGCTTCCCCCCAAAAAAATCGGTGGTGGAAGAAGGGGCGTCATTTAGGGGGGGGGCAAAGGCCCCTTGGATTTAAAATTTCGAGTGTATAAAACTTATTTTCTTTGTTTTGTTATTTAAATAATGCTAACTTAAGCACATAAAATTGAAGTCTTATTATTAAAGTTTTTTTTAATTTATACATGCCTAATTAATAAAAAAGATGCAACTAGGTCACTGTCACCGAAAAAAAAATCTTGTCCTCCCCCCACCAAGAAAAACCTGACATGACGCCCCTGGGTGAAAGCCTTCGCGGGTGCAAGCACAACTTACAAATGTTTTTTTGTTCACAATTTTCTGGTATCCTTTTCTGTCTCTCTACCTCTTTTTGCATTCCCCACTCATTTTGCTTGCAGAAATTTCATCGCGATCTGATAAGACGAACAAACAAAGTCTAATTTATATTTTATAAGCTAGCAGTCCGTCCGTGGCATTGCCCGCATGTATTACTTGTAATAGCGTATATGTATTCAACTGAAGGTTCACTTTGTATGTCAGATTAGTAGCTCGGCCATTATGTGTTAGGATAACCAAACTGCAGGTCGAGTTCACTCTGCAACCAGGTAAAATAAACTATCACAACTCTATCCCTGCCACTTTAAATTACTGTGCCGAACCATATTAATAGTCATCGAAAAATATACGAATATAAGAGAGTATTCAGATGGTATAAGTAGTATACGTGGTATGATGACTCATTTATCTCGAGCACGACCATTGATGATTGGACCTTCAATATACGTACCTTCGAAAGTTCATTAAAATATTAAATATTCCGTTATTGGGCACATAGAGGTTATATACCCGTACGTAACGATATAAATGCAGAATATTAACTTCCCTATAAGATACTTCTTTATGGCTGTACTTGCATTTTCGGATCGTCTGCTTTGGAAGGTTTACAAAGACTAAGTAAACACTCTCCCCCTAGGGTATTTGATATTAATTTTCTCAGTACAAGAACTGAGATAATTATTTTTCGTATTTACGTAAGCATCATTGGGGTAAATGAAAACAAATCTTATGCCTATTCACCTCTTCAGTGATCGAATTTCGCAAAATATTACCATTACAGGTTAAACATTTGTATAAGTATTTAATTGGGGTGAAAATCACGTCGATAACAAATAATTCTGCAACAATTCGTTTCAATGCTTTGTGCACATATGTAGCCTTGCTTCATGGTCAGTGATCGGCTGTTTATACTCTCAGCATCTAGGGTTCTACTCGCAAATAACAGACGTGTGGTGTCGCAGTAACCTGGTTCCTGTTGGCATAGTCAAATGAGCCACGTCTGTGCAATAATACATTCTGCCAATAACCATGAAGCACAGCTTCATATGTGTACATAAGACATTGAAACAAACTGTTGCAGAATTCTTTTCGCAAAAAATTGTGGGCTATACCAACTGAGTCAAAGTGTGATCGACGATTCAATAATTTTTTTTCCCCGTTCCTTCACAGCCCTAAGAGTTCGGATTTTGAAAATTATTGAAATCCATTTACGGACATTTACGTATTCACCGTCATAAAACGAAAAACAACTCTATAAATCGACGGGTTCGACAGCATTAGTGGATTTTTGTAAAACACATTCCATGTGTTTTCACCCCTGTAGGATTCGAATTTCAAAACTGTATGGACGTCTCATTTAAGTGGAAACCATAAAGATATCCCGTTGGTTTAATAACCTATATAGACGATTAATTAAAAACACTATTCATCCCGTAAATTTTCACCTCCATAGGTGTCAAATTTCGAAAAATCAATACACTACATTTCAAGTATTTAAGTACGCATTAATATTAAGCAAGAATCGTGTCGATATCTAAAAATTAAGTGAGATCGATACATAGCGATCATGAATCGAAAATATATTTTAGCTTTCTCCATATCTTTGGTGTCGAATTCGGAAAATATTCTGAAATATAGTTTCTTGTCATTACGTAAAAATCATTCTGAAGAAAACATAGCTGCGATATCTCGACCGGTATGATAGTTATGGAAGAATATTTGTAAGCACATTTCACATCTATTCACCGCCTTAATTAAAGGATTACGGAACGTCTTGAAGTCCTGTGTTGTATATTTGTATACGTATCTAATTGAAGTAAACATTACTACGATAGCCCATTGGGTAATAAAAACACATTTCCCCTCCTTTTACTCTTTGGGAGTAAAATTTCGAAAAATTTAAAAACCACTTTTTGGGTATTCACATCAGCATCATTTAGAAGTAAAAAGCAACTCTGTATCCCGAAGGGTTCGATAGATATTGTAAGTAACCGAAAACATATTTCAGATCTTCCCTCCCCCCCCCCCCCCCGCCCTTATGGTTGACCCATTGAAGTAAAAGTCACTACGATAGGCCGTCAGGTTCAAGCTTATTAGACGAATCTTACTAACACATTTCACCCCTTTTCGTCCCGGTACAAGACAAATTTCGAAAAAAGTCCGTAGGCGAGCACGACCTAAAGGGATCATACAAAAAAATGTCATATGTCTAGGTCCAGCAGTTTGGGCTGCAGTTTGATGTGAGTCAGTCAGTTCGTCTGTGTTTTCTTTTTAACCCCTGTCGCAAAAAGAGGTATGTTATAAGTTTGACGTGTCTGTGTATGTATCGTAGTATCTGTGTGTCTGCTGTGGCATCGTAGTTCCTTCCTAAACGAATAGACTTATTTTGATGCGGTTTCTTGTTTGTTTGAAAGCTGACATAATCGAAATAGTTCTTAGTTATGATTCAAGGAAATATGTTCAGCCGTTAAAAATAATGAGTTCTTTTCTAGTTTATAACTATTTATTCTAGGAAGTGTTGCGTAGCAACTATGCTCTGAATGCAGCAGGATGAAGAGCGTCGTCAATTCGGGGGATCGCTGTTTCGTCAGTCCCACGAGAGATGATGCGCTATATTGCTTATCGTGCTAAATCTTTTAATCGCGACTTCCCGCGAACTGACCAGCGAGACGCGTCCTCTCTTCGTTAAGGTTGCAGCAGAAGTGTGTTTTCTCCGCGGCTTCCCACAAATGTCCACAGTGGCTCCACCCTTCGCGGAGGTCGCCGCCGGAGTCCTTTCCAACATTCGCTTTCGCGCCTACGTGGCGAACTCTCCTAGGACCGCCCCCCTCTTAACTTTCAACCAATCGCTTCTCTCGTGGGTGACGACGACAACAAACCCTGACATTCCTAACATTAATACCACTTACTGCGCCTCTCGCCAGTACTCTAAACTGAATTACACATTCATTACCTTAAACAGACTCTTGCTGTCGTGTCGCATAAAACGTACAATCCTAATCACAATGCATGCAATTTCAACTGGCTTTCTACGACTATCCTAACCTAAATTACAGTATTTAAATATATGTGTTATTTATATAGAATTAAAGGCTATATGCCGGTTACTACATATTCATTTTCAGTTAGTTGCCAATTTTACTGGCTATAAGTAAGCATTTAAAATTAATTTGTATATTTTCGTCTTGAAAAATATCAATGTCATGTAAATTCGCTTGTAATACGATAATGTTGACAAATGGTATACTGATTTTCCAACATGTTTAAAATTTAATCCTGAATAAGTGTGGTTGATGGGTCAAAAGTTAGAATGGTTGAAATCTGGTAGAAGTTTTGGAGAAAGTGAAGACATAAAACCATGGGCAGCTTACTATTCACTGAAGGAGTGCAACAAACAACTAGTAGAACAAAACAAGTGCAATTCAATATCGCTACCTCTAATAAATCACAACATAAACTCTCAATCTATAGTTCGACATGCAAGTAATATTGTAATAAAAATATTACAGAAGGTAAACCCAAACCAAATTCCAGTCATAACAGCAGATCAGCCTGTTTATGCTCTGTTAAATAAACTTCATTGGGCAATGCCTGATAAGTATGGCGAAGAATAGGTTTTTTTCATGATTGGGGTCTCCATATTGAAATGGCTGTTGAATCAATTATAGGAACATGGCTTGAAGGAAGTGGATGGACAGACAGTTTAATAGAAGCCGGAATTACTACACCAGGAAGAGCAGAAAGTGTTCTTAGCATCACATGCTAAGCGAACCTGTTTTGCTCATCAGGTATCGATTGCAACTCTTCAAATATTACTTGAGCGAGCTTACCTAAATCAAAGTATACAAGGTGATGAATCACTTGTGGAATGACTGATAGATGTTGTAATGAACCTTCATCATTTAAATACTGGCGAACAACAATGGTTTTAGAGAACTTACTATTGGATCTAATACGCAGTATACATCAAGGTTGTTTTCTGGACTTCGTTTCAACCATAGAAAATATTTGTCCTTGGATGTTTGCTCTGGACCATGTCAATTATGCTCGGTGGTTACTTGTATTTTTGTCCAATTTAAAGCAACTTCCAGAATTGCATCCAGACGTGTTCCACGAATTTGAAAAGGGAAACATATCAGGCTGTAAAACTAATAGGAACATTTCTAGGATAGCTCATGATCAAATTCATGAGCAAAACAACAAACTTGTTGTTAAGAATTGTTCTAACACTCTTTCACTTCTTAGTAACGTGAATGGACTTAAGAACGAGATATCGAGAATGTTGTTGGAGTTCGAAGAAATCGAAAGACTTCAGAATGACAATGTTTCTTCAGACCACCATCATGAAGACACACTAAGCTTCTCTACGAGATTTCAGGCTCATGTTTCTTCTTTAGTGAAAGTTTTTCAGAACCATGGAAATCCCTTTGAAGATGAGGAATTGACTACAGTGAACAGCAGTAGAGTAGTTTTATCCGAATAATGCCAGAAGTCTGTCATGACAGCATATAAAAAAGGAAAGGAGCAATTTGAAATGTATATGAATGAGCGTATTTTACAAAGAAAATCTTCTGTTCATGATGTCATAAAACGAAATAACCTTCCTCTTATGATTCCAACGAAGATTTCTGTGAAATCAAAAGACAAGCAAAAAATAGTCAATCTTAGAAGATACAGCAGTGTTTTTGGAAAACTATACATCGCATCCCAAAGTAGATAGATGGACATATACGAATTTTTTACTCAAGAAAACAGTTCATGTCCACCTTCTATCTCTGAGCTCGGAAAACTCCGAAAGCAATCCAAGAAGTCTGACATAGTATATTGTATACAACAGTCATGCAATATGACAGAAAATACTGTTCATGAGCCGGTTGTTTCAACGGAGCATCTCTAATACACATGTTGCCACCTTACCAATGCAGAACATTCCAACAGTACAGTAACTGCATTGTTGTTCCTTACATACATACGAGGCTGCAGTCTGTGGACAGGGTGGATATTGTGTTCGACCAATATATAGCAGGAAGTTACAGACCCCAGGCAATCAAGAGGTTCAGGACCAAGGGTACAAATGAAGGACAATGTGGTAATACCTAAATGTTTCAGTCAATTTTTGGCAAACGACAAGAACAAACAGGAACTGTTTGGACATTTGGCCAAATATATTGTTATAATGACATTGCCCGTTACGAGAACACAGTGATTGGCTCTGAGAGTGATATGTTATAGCACAATATCCCCAACTTTCCACGAAGAAGCTGATGCTCGTCTTCTACTTCACGCATGGCATGCCAGTAGTACTGGACACTTTAAAATGGAAATAAAAACGGTGGATAGCGACATCGTCGTTATTGCAACGTATACGTTTCCCCAACTGAAACACATTGATGAGCTTTGGACTGAATATGGGGTCGGCAAACACCTTCAGTATCTACCAATCCACGAACCGAACAAAAACATTTCTCCCGTAGTTTCTTACCTCCTGCCGTTTTTCCACTCATTTGCTGGGGCAGACACGGTGTCCAGTTTTGGAGGCATTGGAAAATTAAGTGCCTGGAAAACATGGATGTCTTTCAGAAATGCTGACAAAGCTTTCCAAGAGTATTCTAACATGTCAAGTTATTTGACACAAGACTCCCCAACTTCTTTGATTCTCCAACGTTTTGTGGTGTTATTGTATCACGCCTCAAGTTCTGCAGAGACTGTCAATGAGGCGAGAAGGATCCTATTCACTCAGTTCAGTAGACAGATTGAGAACATACCTCCGACATGTGACGTCCTCTTCCAACACATGAAAAGGGCAATGTTACAATGCTTCATTTGGAGGAGTTGTCTTCAACGTGAAGTAGATCTTCCAAATCCTTGCAACTGGGGTTAGAGGAAAAATGAAACCACTTATGACCCGGTTTGGTCTACAAACTGTGACATGACGATGGAGAAACTTCAGCGACTAATAGCATGTAAATGCAAACATAAATGTAGCAAATGCAGACGTATCAAGGTTGGACTATGGTGTACATTACTTTGTACATGTGAGGGCCAGTGTTCAGGCGAACGAAGAAGACAATAGTTTCTTCTTTATTGACAGTTTCTAATAACAGGTAAAGGTAATTTTATACGTTTTGAAATTATTTTGCGATCGAACTTTTGTGGGAAACAGTTAGAATAAGACAAGTGGTGACTTAGTATCTTTTTTATAGAATAATTGAACGAGAAATGTTTGTTATATAAGCATAATAAATACTTAACTTTTGATACTTTCCACAAAAATTATTTATGACATAAAATTAAATAACATTTAATTTCATAAAAAGGTCCACTACAAATCTTTCATTTTTTCATTATTGTTTTCTTAATATCATGACAAATATGACATATACGCTAAAAGTGCCCAGGACATTTCTAAAAGATAATTTTATTAGCTTTAACATGAGGCTAAGAACATTAAAATCTGATTACTAGTTCTAAAGATATTCTAAGTTACATAAATCACAGCCTCACATAATGGTAGCCATTTTGATAACGTCACCAATGGCGTCCAGGACATCTGAGAGAAAGTCACCCGGTGAATTTTCGAAGCTTAATACATATGTAAGGTCTGTGTAAAATTTGGCAGTGGTAGCCGGAAGTGAAATATTTCGGCACCATATACTGCTTAGTACATGCATTAAAAGAGGCACATTTAACAACCAATGAATTGAAGTGTATAAATGCATAACTTAGCTTTAAGCTGTTCTCTGGCAGCTAGATTTAAATAGGGGAAGGTAGCCTAAATAACACCACTTACACAAAAATATGCTTTATTTTTCGTATAGTTCATCAATTAGTAATGTCAATATTGGAACATGAACATGGCACATTAATATACTAAACTAAATTTTTACCGAATTTTTTGTGCCACTGTAATACGTATTGTGGCTGGTTTTCTAAAACCATACATATGGTGTGATTTAGAGGATGGTTTCATAAATCGCACTATGGGTTGCCAAAATCGCACCATCCATTAAATGTACAAATACTGAGTGGGGGAAAATGAGTTAATCAATAAATGTGACTGTTCTTGCACAAATAAAAAAATTACAGAACAAGGTAGACCTTCAGTTATGGATACTAATAAATGTATGTATCTGTTATTTAACACAAACAATGAATATACACTGTCAAAAATTAATTACTAAATGTGAATACAAATGGAAAACACTTTTAACACTTAAAGAAGAATTGTTAACGTTACGTCCTAGTTTATGTTTGACAAAATATGGGCAGTAACATAGGCATAACTTATTAAAGTCTCAGTATAAAATAGGCTAAAGTATATTGCTAATAATGTAAAAAAGTTGCTTATTCACCTGAAAAGCTGAAATGTTTTAAATAAAACAAAGAAGGCTATCAGCTCAAGACAAATAGGCTGTCTTTAGTCTAAGTTGATGGGCTTTGCAAATCCGTAGGCTTAACAAAAGAAAACAATTCAGTGAACAAAACATAACCCTATTGCTGATAATTTACTGTCGTGGATGACTCCGTGAACAAAATTCACAAACAAATGCTATTTCTTGTTTTGAAATACCAGCGCACTGTTCATGGGCCCATTTATTACATGTTGTGAACTGCACCATGTCTACCAATGCAGTTTGTTCGCATAAGAAACAGAACCAGTCATCTTCATGAACCTGTACTTCAACATCATCAAATAGCCCTGGATGGAAGACCTTCAGTTATATGCGATGTTGATGTGTGGACCACTGGCGTAGTGACCTTTCTCGGCTTTTTGCTGGAACACCGAGACCCTGATTTATTAATTTTTAGTTTATTCTGTATTTGAAGAGCCTTTCTTGCTTTCACTTCCTGTAGACGATTTTTGAATGGACCAGATGTCAATAGTTCAGCTGACTGGGCACCTTTCTTCAGCCTTTCCCTTGTTTGGCTGTCGGTCGTGGCAAAGGGCTTACTTCCCTTACTGTAACTCTAAGTCTTCTGGGAGAACTACCACTCATGTCTGTTGTTTGCTGCTATTGTGTGGCTACTACAGGAATAGGCCTATTTTCTTGGGCTGATTCTTGTACTTGCATTTCTTGTTGATTCTCACAGATAGCCCTATCTATTGGCTGATTGTCTACAATCGTGTCCCTGTTAACTATTAGTGAGTGCATCGTTGCTGGAATGAAGTCTGTGTCTGAAAAGACATTCCTATCCACAGGACATATTCCGGTGGCTTTGAAACCACTCATTGCATTGCTCAATGTGGCTGCTCTGCTGTATGCCTCTGAAAGCAACGTAGCAACCTCAAACTGAGTGATGGATGGCTCATGAGTTCTTAGCCCCTTGCATATGGCTTCATCATAGTACGTTTGGAAAGGCTTAAATATCGACACATCAAGTGGATGTAGACGGTGAGTAGTGTGATAAGGCAGTTGAAGGAGTAATACACCATTTGACCGTGCCAACTGGATAGCCTTTAAATTTTTTTAATGTGTCACGTGGCCGTCAGAACCAACAAAATCTTTTCTTCCACTGATGGCTTGACATATGCAACGAAGTGTTCCAACCATTTTATGAAGCGTTCGGTATTGATGTAACCTGTCTCTGAAATCTCTACAATATTTCCAGGTGGGGCACCAATTTTTAGTGAAGGATGCATCGCGATTTTTGCATTGCGAATTTTGCGATTTACATCACTGCGAATTTTTCCTGCGATTTTTATCTTTGTGATATTTTTGGCGATTGCATTAACAAAAATTAAATTAACGTGTAAATAAGTCTTAATGGACCGATTGTTTTATAACTCAGTACTCTTCAATGGTGATTTTTTAATATAAAATAATTTTAGCGAAATTTTTTGCAAACTTGTGGATAAACTATAGCAGGGGCCTTGTCCAAGGAAAATCGGTATTCAAATAACCAGGGGATATCAGGATGTACATGTTGCAGTGTTGAAAATATTCGGTACTTGTATGCAAATAAAACCAAATAATGAAATAATATAAATCACTTCCATTATTGCAGAAAATATTGTTGAAAATATTTGGTACTTATACGCAAATAAAACCAAGTAATGAAATTATATAAATCACTTCCATTATTGCAGAAAATATTGTTGAAAATATTTGGTACTTGTATGCAAATAAAACCAAGTAATGAAATAATTTAAATCACTTCCATTATTGCAGAAAATATTGTTGAAAATATTCGGTACTTGTATGCAAATAAAACCAAGTAATTAAATAATACAAGTATTGTGCGATCAGTATACTCTGTTTCATATAAGTTTGGTCAAATTTGACAGCTACTTATGGACAGTAATTTTTTTTACATTTTATGATTTGTGGCACAATGCAATACATTTCAAATACTAAAATGAGCTGGAAATGTCCGTTTCACCATTTATAGCCTACTGCAATGTGTGTATTGTATTGTGCAAAAAATAAAAAAATACTGCCCATAAATAGCTGTCAAAATTTTACCAAACTTATATTAAATGGAATACATATGTATATATATAATTAAAACGAGTGAAATAAAAAAAAATCATTCTCACTTTTTTCCTCCACTGTCTGAATATGGAGACTGTAGCTTTTTGATGCTGGACTAGGGGCGCACACAGAAATTTTTTTAGGAAGGGCCCAAACATCAAGAGCTATTTTATAAGTTTAAATTGTATTAATAAGCTTTATTACTAGGTTACATATATTTGATATCGAACCACAGTAACCATGAATTTTCAATACACCGATGAAAGTGTTAGACGATCCGATTTTGCGAATGTTATAAAGTAACATCGATCCCCCACCAAATAAAGTGTGGTGGAGTGGTCCAGGGACTTCCTCTGGAAAGTTTTAGATTTTAAGGTGCTAAATTGTGCTATTTAAGCAGTTTACATAAGGTAAAGGGCGCCAGGACACATTTCACTATTATATCTACTGTAAGTTCCAAAATTCGGGGAAACGGGAGACCTCCGGCCCGTTGACACGCCCAATTTTTTTGTGGTGACCACAAACATTTATTTGCGCCAACCAATGGAGTTGTGCAGTGACTACAATTTGTAACCACTAGAAAAAAACCTGGCGAAGTCCATATTAACAAAACAGTTTGTGACCACCACAAAACAGTTTTTTTTTTCTGTGCGTTTCCCCTTCCCTTTACTCCTAACCAGCCTTTGATGCTCGTGGTTTATGTTACTGTGGTAACAGACGACTAGTCTTACCCGCTATGCAACTGATATGAAGATACAGTTTTGATAATGGTGGCTATAGTCGCACTGTTTCCACGAGTAAGAATTAGAAGATTTATTTCTTCATTTTGGTTTGGTTTAACGTTTGGAAATAGAATGTTGTTATTCTTTCTGTTCAGGGAAGCTTTGCTATGTTTACAAATTTTACTGACTCAGGTGACATCGTCTCTACGAATGAAGCAGTTTGTAAATACACGCATATTTACTGCAAAGTTTGTCTTGTGTAGCGGCACAAATAACAAAATATTAGACATTTTTGGCCATAAGTTGCTGTCAGATTTATCCAAACTTATGTGAAATGGAGTATATAAATACTTCATTTTAAATTGGTTTATAGTGCCTAGTTTGTGTAGTTAATTCGATTACCAGAAGAACTATTGGTAAGCTAAAAATATTTTACATTAAAACTAAAAAACACGTAGATTATTTAGGGTACACGTCCTCCCAACCTCACCTAGAGGTAATGTTGCACCTCGCGCAATGCAGAGGTATTCTTACAGCAGGAAAATTTCTTTTGCGATTTTTATCGCGGTGAGATTATTATCGATGCGCGAAACAACACCATCTTTATCACAGCGTGATTTATAAAGCACAGCGATATTTATCGCAACGTGATTAATCGCGATCTCTGCGATTATGTCGCAGCGCTATATATCGCGTATATCACGATACTTTCCACATATTACATCGTGATACATCTATATATATAAAAATGAAAGGTGACTGATTGACTGACTGACTGACTGACTGACATATCAAACTGCGCCTCAAACCACTGGACCTAGAATCGTGAAATTTTTTGTGGGGGTTCCCTTCAGGTCGTAGGCGAGCACTAAGAAGGGATTTTTCGAAATTCTACCTCTAAGGGGGTGAAAAGGGGTGAAATGTGTTTCCGAAGAAACGTCGATAGAGCTCGAACCCGACGGCCTATCATCGTGATTTTTACTTTAATAGGACACTCGTAAAATGCTTATTAGCCAATTTAAGGATTTTTCGAAGTTCAACTTTTAAGGGGCTGAAAAGACGTTAAATGTGTTTCCAATCAACTATTGATATCTATCGAACCCTTCGGGATAGAGAGTTGATATTCACTTCAAAATATTGCTTACGTAAATACCCAAAAAGTAGTTTTAGGTTTTTTGAAATTCGACCCCCAGACAGTAAAAAGGG